>VXBI01011699.1:439878-662425 GCA_013397375.1 Toxostoma redivivum
GGGCGGGGTCCGGCCGGGCCGGGGCCGGCGGCGGGGCCGCTCTCCCGCGGCAGCCCCGGCCCCAAGGCAGAGAGGCGCTGCAGAGGGAATGCCCTCCCGGGCGGGCGAGGCGGTGCTCGTGCTTCCTTGAGACATCCCACCGCCCTTCCGCGGTGGTCGGGAGCCCACCACGGGTTTTCGGAACCTTCGCCGAAGCAGGACCCGGCCCTGGTCCCGCACCGACGCACGCCCCCGGTCCTGCCGCTCACACTGTCTTGAGTTAGTTAAGCCTGAGCGCGGTTCCGGGGAACGGCGTTTGTATTCCTGAGATTTGCCACGGCTGCTCGCAGAGTGAAGCTCAGCCGGCTGGTTCCCTCTCCCGGCCGCTCCGGCAGCGCGGGGGTCCCTTGCCTGGCCTCGCATGGCTTGGCTTTGCGGTGGCACCGGCGCCCGCTGGGTTTTTGACAGCAGGTCTTCACTTACTTTTCAGAGCAAATTTTCCTTTGGGGAATCCATTCAGCCGCGTTTTCAGGCTACTGAAAGTTGATTCGAAGTGGTGCCAACTCGCAGCACCGTCACGATGACATCGAAAGTCATACTGGCATCTGGGATTATTCTTTTGACTGAAATCAAGAAAAAAATCAGCCTCATGTATGAAAAGGAAAAAGCTTATGCATAGATCCTGAAAGCAGTGGTGCTTGTAGCAAATGCCAGGGTAAATAAAACCATTATTTCATAATTTTACTAGCTAATTTTAAGTTGTTCCTGCATCTTTTAGGGACTAATAACAATTTGGTGCTCAGAGCTGGCAATACAGGGACATAGAGGGGCATAGAATCTATTAATAAAAATCTTCTCATGCCACTGTAGTCCTTGGCCCCTGTTAATTTTGGTGATCCCTGAGTCAGGTTCCTAGTGCTTCATTTTGCTCAATCCAGGAAGTGCAGGAGAGTCTTGGGATTTCTTGGGGTTTCCCTCAAGTTATATAGGCACAGGATCACGTGACCATACTTTCATGATAAATTATTACTTCTTTTACAAAAAACGCTTCCTCCTACAATCATGTTCAATACTGAGAGGGCTGAACAAAGAGGGTTTTGCTCCTTGTTAAGTCCATGAGCATGTCTGTCTTTGTTTTTCTGATTTTGGTGTAAGTGATACTGTCATTCCTGACACTGAGTGTTGTTTGACTGGAATTATTCTGTCTGAGCAAACATATTGACTTTGGGCTTGTGATCTTTATTTGATGTCATGTCAGAATAAGTCAATAGGAAATGGGAGTGCTTAGGATTTGTTTCAGATTGAGGTTTTCCCATTCTGCTGTTTTCTACAATAGCAGCGTTTATCTCTGCCCCCAAATTATGGCTGCCAGTATCTTCCCCTCTGGGAGGCTGCAGACTCCTGACCAGCACCTTTGACTTCCTTGTGCATGCCCAGCATTGTCGTCCTCTCTCCTCCCTCTTGCAAGACTTCAGAAGTTCATTTTTATTGTCACAAAGACCAGCCCACAGAAGGTACTGCAACAAGGTTCAGTGTACAAAATAGTAGTTTATTTACATTCAGTCTCAAAGCAAAGTAAAAAAATGTTTCTCCATCATGCCTTTCAAAATAAGGATCTTTTTCCAATTACGTTGGTCACCTCAAGAAGCTGTGTGTGCTTTCCCACATTGTCTTAGTATTGTCTTAGTAATACATTCAATTAGTATTGCATCTGAGCCACAGCCACTTCCTTCACTGTGGCTCTACATGGTATGTGCTGGAGCTACAACTCTTTGGTTGTACTTTGGTCTTCCCAGGGAAGAGAGTGAAGCTACACCTGTGCTCAGAGACCCTGACTGTTGTACAAAATTTGTTTGGCTTAAGCCCCAGAGCAGGTTTTGACAAGTTGCACAACTTGCAGCTGCAAGGGTCCTTAGCTTGGAGGAGACGTCCCCAGCCAAGGAGGCAAGGAGATTTTCACAGGGCTCCTTCAGCCCTCTCCCCCTTTGTGCACAGTTGTAGGGGAGTGGGTGTAATACAGACTGCCCTTCATCCCTGACCAATGCCCCTTTCCCCTCCCAGGGGGAGCATGAGGCAGGAGCGCTGTCCCTCAGGGGGATTGCAGCTGGGACGCCAGGGTAGTTTTCCTCCCAAACTCCTGCCAGTGACTCTGCAGAGAGGCATCAGACATCTGAATCACTTTCTCTCCCTACTCATGACAACAACATAACTTAATAATGATGTCCTTGCATCATACCATCCTATCATTTCCCTCTAGATTTTTTTTAATGTTTACACCCAGCACTTAATAAAACTATAACTCTAACAAAGAAGAGAACTAAGGGAGCTCTCAGATGTAAGATTTACAGCTGTTATTTAAATATAGATTTTGCAGATTCATCAAAAAAGAAGTCATTCTTACTGCTTGAAAAGCATCTTGGCCATTACAGCTGCAGCTCACAGCAAACACAACACACAATGATAATATTCAGCAATGATGTTCACAGATTATTAAATGCCATAAATTATTCTGAAAATTTGGTTTGATCTCAGAACACACAGAATCCATCAGTTTTGTAAACACTGCTGTTCTCAAAGTAGATAATAGAAAGCATTACATAATTTTTCTATAATAGTGAAGTTGAATTGCAATATTAAACAACCATTCATTCCTAAAATAGCTAATGATTTTAAAGCAATTCATCCTTTCTTAAGAAAAAATTACTTAGTCCCCACACCTGTACCCACAAGCCCATTACTATTCTTCACAAAGTTGTTACAGATAGAACTGCAGCAAAAGAGACAATTCCTTTATATAAGGCATTGATACCTATCTACTGAATTCACCGTGAGCACCGTAAAGCAAAAGGAAGCAAATGTATCCAATTTTCTGAAAGTCTGGGAGAGTAGGAATGCGAAACAAAACTTGTGGTGTTTTTCTGTTTAGATCCTCTTTCTTAAGGTTTGATTAAGTTAGAAAATCTATGGGAAACTGCCTGTGAATGGCTTTCCTCCTAAATAAACAAATACTAATAGTTTCCTATCAAGGATGTTCTAAACACATTGTCTTTATTTCTACAAGAGTTTCCTCCCATGTTCCTTCTCTCAGTTTTCTGACTGCCTGGACTGCAATGTCTCTTGCTGCCCTTGCCCACACCACTGCCTTTTCTAATGCCTTTATTACACTCAGTGCTCTTTCTGTTCAGTAGAAAAGTATGTAAGATACTCAGGGCTGGCTTTCCAATTCTGGAAGAGGTGGGTTATACTCCCTCTTCTGTTCTCTTTGGAAGACCTGCTCTTTCTCCCCTCATCAGAGAGAGAAGGGTGCTGATCTGGGTGCTGGGTGATGAATGGACTGCGAGAGTGAGGGTCCTGGCCACCAGTCCCTCTCAAGGATGCATGGAGAGCCTGGAGGGCACATCCAATGGTTCTGGGGCCAGCAAAGAGGACCAAAATGGATCAGAAGAGTTGGCTAGAGTACTAGAAGGGCTGCATTTGCCTCTGACTTTACTTTGGATATCAAATACATCACAAAATCCATTTGAAGAGCAGTACTAATTCAGGTAACTGATTTTTTATTTTAAGAGCTACCTACCTTCTACTGACCATCTCAAGCTCTTATCAGAGATAACTAGCAGCTATGAGTTTCACATATCATTTAATACCATAAAATGTATTTCCAACCACAGCATTCCACTCTCTCATTTGTACATATGGCTTTCCTTTTGCTCAAGTGCCATCTTATTGTATGAGAAAAAAAGACACTGCCAGTTCATCCTCTCAACACCTCTTCCTATGTGTTCCTTGAATCCAGGCTGCTGTATCTTGTTTGTCTACTCTCCTACATAAACAAGGGTAATCGTTCTTCATAGAGGAGTGTGCCCATGACTCTTCCACAGAACACAAAGGAGTCACAGTGAAGCACTTCTTTATCTACAGCAGCTCCAATCTCATACAGTATCAAATGGTGTGAAGGAGCACGAAGCCAAGGTGGTTAGCTTGAACAAGCCTGTGTGTAAATAACTCTGGCAGAGGGCCCAAAGGAAGGGGAGTCCTGTTTGCCTGGTAATGAACAAATGGCTGTATTTCCTGAAGGAAAAATATTTTTCTGCTATCTTGAGATTTCCTTAAAAAAAAAAAAAAAAAAGTGATTTGCTCCACATAAAGTATTTCCAGATGCAGAACTAACATGCTGTGTGCATCAACAACTTCATAATAACATGTCATCACTTGACCTTGGAAGAGGCTGAAAAAATGAAAAAGGCAGAATTTTCTGAAATTATGCCCTTTCATGGGAACATCTTTTTAAAGCCCATGAATCCTGGGAAAATGTTTTTAAATAAAATTTGATTACTTTTACTCATTTTCATTTTTTTCATAGCTAATTGACTAGCTGAATAGGAAAATCTACACTGCTGACTCAAAACTCAGGCAAGGGATTATGTGCACTTTTCATGTGAGATAAATAAAGCTTGTAAGTTCCATAGCCAGGTTCTCTTTGCTCGTCCTTTTTAACATCACAATCCAATTAAATTTTTTAAAGACTTTTAGGTATTTGGAAAAAAATATTTTGCCTTGCTGACAAGTGGAACATGTTACCAAGCACTGGTTATTTCTCTTTATATTTAAAGTATTAGCTCCTACACATTTTTTTTGATACTAGACTCAGTTCTTCCCCTCACCCTGCCCCATTTTTTATAGGAACAACTGAAGTAAGATCCTGCCAAAAGCATGGCATGATTTAGCAACTTCTGAGTTATATATAACCCAAACTATTAAGCTACTTAATTTTCTAAAAGCTTACCTATTTATATTCCCATTAGCCCTGATAGCCTTTCATTTAGCATTCTTCTCAAATAGGCAACTCTTTTGCATTATCTTCCAATTCAAAGAAACCTCCAGTGCTTCATGCATAGAGAATTTAATGTATGGTTTTAGAGAGCAGAGGTGCAGACCTCTCTTAACAGTGAGTAGTGACAACTTGAAAACAGAGTAAAGAAGATATCTCAAAATGGCAGGGGACACTTTGGATAAGAAAAATTGCATTACTTAAGTTGCAGCTAGCTAGAATTTTACCATATTATCCTACCTCCATTACTCCTCTGGCACATGTCATGGGAACCTTCCTAACCACATTGGTTGCCTTCCTGGTTTTGCATCTCTGGAATCTTCCCACAAGCAAACGCCCCAAGCATCCTGCAAATACTTTCCTCCACAACTGATTGAGAGGGAAGTGTGCCACCTACTGAAGGACCTCAGCCACTTTCTATATGTGTTGGACTTTCTTACATTCTTTCCCACTTCTGAACTTTCCAGGCCTTCACACTACTGATTTGAATTAGAAAATATTCTTTTGTTTATGAAAGTTTGTAAACTCAGCAACTGGAAATATGGACACAAGCAAATGTAATCCAGGCTCCATCCAGGTTCCATCTACTTCATGTGTAAGTGGCATAATTTGATAAATCTTCTGTCTGAAAGCAGGTGTGTTACTCCTATATTGCCACTTTTTTCCAGAAGTGAGATAAATATCAAGAATTATCTCTACAAATGTAAGAAAATATTAGATTTGTAGATAACCAGTAAAACACGTGAATGAGTTGGCAGCACTGACATACATGTTATTTGCAGTTTAGGTGTAAGTTAGGCATTTTTAACAAATGAGTGAACAGCTTCACTGCCAGGCACTAGTTGCCTCTGATGATGGGTGCGCTTTGTTCAGTTAATCATTTGGTTGAACAAGCTCAAAGCAAACTTTACAAAGCTGTTGTCATAACTTGCTGTTTGACATACCTAGAGAGTGTCCTTTGGTTACCTGAGTCTCACATCACTGAGTTATTCATGCACAGTAATGCATTATTTCGGCTATCAAAAACGTTGAAACTGATGTCAGTGTTGTTTTAAGTGTCTTAATACTGGATCATAAATAAATAATTTTAAAGACCAATTTCTTTTATTATTATCTATGAAACTGCTTAACTGAAAAATTTTAAGTGTTGAGGCTCATCAGAGCCTTTTACTTTTGAGTCAGCAATATAAATTCTGTTGTGTGCATTACAGTAGATGATCAAAACTTCAATCAACAGATAATACATGCCTTTAAAGTTTCTCGCACTTCTGTATTGTACTCATTCGTTCCTAAGAAATACTATTCTCAATAATTCTCAGTAAGAATGTCACCAAAACTTCTGCTGGAATGTAAGAAATAAAACACTGTGGTTTAGAATAAATATCTTAATGGATTAACAGTTTGAGGATGTGTAAAATAAAAGTTTGAAATGTTTCTATCAGTTTTGTCAGCCTTAACCAATTTGTCATACAGTATATTAAAATCTCTATAATACCTGAAACGGTACCATTCAAGGTTTCACATGTGTAGGACATAGAAGGGAAATAGAATTCGTTGTCAGCAAGCACAAAACAGGGAGAACTCTAACTCTAGACTCACCATCATGTCTATACGTATTATCAGTTTAAAATGTTCTGCAGGTCATTGCAGACAGTCTGGAAAAACTATCACCCCAGTGATCAATAATCAGGAGTAATTCAGAAACAAAAGAGATAAAAAAGTGTTATACCCATATAGATCCAAGTGGCACACACCAAATACTCTTCTGCTCAGGCACAATCTGAAAAATAATGTGGTGCCATCCACCCCCCCATCCAGAAAATGACGAGGCTTAGCAGATTTAAAACAGGCGAAAACCCCCCACTTACTAAACACAGCACATGGCAAAAGTGTAGACCTGAGGCAGAAGAATGCTGTGGGTTGCCAGACTGTGAATGTCTTGAAAATAAGATTTGCCCCATTAGCTGTGAGATAGTCCATTACTGGCTATTAGAAAATGCTCATATATATACAGATGCTTAGGGGTCAGTCCCTAAACCACTCACTGACTAGAAGTGGATGCATCATGCAAAAAGTATAAGAGACAAAAAGAGGAAATTCTTTCCCTAAGTGATGTAACTAGCCACACTTTGAGGACAACAAATTACATTAATTTCTCACCTGGCTGAAATAATGGCAGCTCTTATCTTCCTACTAATTTATGGTGGGTTGTTTCGGGGGGCTTTTTTTCCAGTCACAACTAGCCTCTCTTTCTGCAAATGTCTGACAACTTTTGGGCTTCTAAAATTATTTTCAGTTTTAAAGATATATGGAGAAGCATTCAATGAAAATTTCAGTTCATCCTTGAATTATTTTTCTTTTTCATAATGGAAGAGACATCACAGAGCATGTTATATTTTCTGCTTTAAAAACCAAAATTCATCTAAAGATCTCCAACAAATTACTGATTTGTTATAATATAACCAATTCTAATGGCTAAAATATCAATATAAACTCTATTTCCTGAATGCCACAGGAAATGTTCCACTCAGGAAATAGAATAAATTTCCCTTATTTCACACCGTAAATGTGAAATACCCAAACTTTTTATTACCTGAGTTTTTGAACCTATAATATTTTTGAGCCGTTGGCAGCCCAATTAGGTGTTCAGCATATGCCTTGCATTTCAGAATCTATATACCATTCATCTGGAATAAAGAGATATGAAGGGGATGTGAGTCATTAATCATATTCAGGAAACAGGTTTCTGAAAAATTAATACATGACCAGTTGCCAGTAAGTAGCCATCTGCTACATATATGAAAAAAAGTATGTTCTGAAGCTACATATTTTAATGATAGTTTTAAAATGTTAAAATTGTAAACCACAACGGAAACAGTGTTTCTCTAATGGAATGTCTAATATTGTGATGTTTTCTAAGGGCTGCACAGGGATTCTGATCAATGGGAGCTGGGTAGTCAGTATAGTACAGATAAGTCTGAAGTGAAGCTGCTGTGTAAAGGCATAATTGCTGTTAAATGCGGGAATAAACCTAGTGATTTCAGTGATGTACTCTAGGGCTTAAAGTTAAACAAATGTTTAAGTGTCCTAGACTTCACAATCCTGCGCCCTCCATCCTTACTCACAGACAGTGACATTTCTTGCATACCTTTAGGAGAAGACATACAATTTGGCCCCATCTCTAGTCAATTATTAGAATGTAAGTAATGGTTTTCTCACTTTTTGAGAATTTTTTAATTTTTCAAGTGGTTCAAACAGGTTACATTCATTGGATGCTCTTTGTTAATTTCAGTTGTGATCTCAGTATAAGTAATCACTGCTTGGGAGGGTGAGGGGAAGCATCAAATTGTATGCTTGGTCAATAAGGACATTGTCAGACAGTTTAAGAAGCATACTTACCTGAAAACTAAGAATGGAAATTACCAGTGGAATTAAAATGTTTTGGCAAGGAACTAGCACGAAGCCTGAGAAAAGTCTGTTGGTGGATACTGACATGTATAAAAAGAGATTCACTCCTGGGCTTACAGCACAGCCAGCAATGCTCCTGACTCAAGGTCTCTGGACTGTAGAAATGAATAAAAGAGCAAATTCAAAGTTCTGTGGCATCTTCACTTAAACTGTAATTATATTTAAACAATCCAGAAACTTTTGAAACTGCAGAAAAGTTGGCAGCAGCTAATTCTGTGTGCTGTGGGCAATAGGCACTCACAGTCATATAATAAATTAAAAGCAAATTTATCTGCTGCAGGTAGGTGTAGAGGTCCATTAAATAATTTAGATGAAAGTTTTTTTCTTTCAAAAGATCAAAATTGCATCTTCTGTTTCTGTGCACAAACAGAAATATGGCTAAAGAGAGTTGATGAATGTAGGCAAAAGATGTTCAGAATTTAACTCTGATTTTGGTCAAAAGATACAATGTAAAAAATATTCTAGCAGCCAGATACAAGGTGAAGTGGGAGATCTCATGGGAGATAAAAAAAATCACTGAAACCAATCTAACAGATTGGCCAGCCCTCTTCAGTGCCAGTCATCTATTATCTCCAGAGATTGATAGGTATTAGCAATTTACATTAATATAACAAGATATTGCCTACTTACTCTGTACTGTTCGAGATCCCACAACTGAAGAAGAACGTTTCTGGAATGTCCAACAAACTTGTAAGTACTGAGAAAATAGAAAGTTTCAAGTTTGGCTTCAGTGAAATGCTATTAGTGAAATTAAGAACAAAATCTTCTGGTTTAAGAAATATTTGGGGCCAACAAATCAGGTAGACAGTGAACTCAACTTGTCTACAGCTTGGGATCTTTACTTACACTGTCTTGGAACTACTAGCTGACTCATTGCAGTACACACAAGCTTTTTTTATACCCCTTATCTCCCTCTCCAAGGCCACAGGAGACAGGACAGCAACAAGAAATGGTGCAGAGCTAGATTTTTCCTCCATACCCTAGGTTCTGATAACAGAACAGGTTGGCATGGAAATCTGAATCCAAACTTATTTAAACACATTTGGGCTTTTAAATTAGGTTCTCTTTAATTTTCTACAGGACTCATACAACAAAAGAAGACAACAAAGCTATAGCTACAGTAGTCAATGAACCAGGGCCTATCCCTGAGGATTTATATCTTTATTGCCCTGTATCTTTAATGCCTTCCCAAAACAGTGTGGCACCACATACACACTCAACCTAAAAGAATGAAAATATGCCAACCAGCAAGTTGAGGGCTGGCTGGCAATGTGCAGAGGGAAATGAAGTACATATTGGAAGGAAGTGAAAAAATAAAGTTATGCTGGATGGGAAGAGAAATACTGAGAAGGAAATTATCTCAATTCAGGAAGCTCTTAATAATGTGTTTAAAAATAAAGCATATGCTTCAGTATCTTCTTATCAATAGCCTGCATGCCTCAAGTTAGGCACATATTTGAGCATCTTGCTGAACTGGGGCTCTGCAGTGAAGTTTCACAAGGTGCTTATAGTGACCTAAGTCTTTGGTATAACTGGGAGATGTGAACCTCCCCTTCCCAATGTCCCTGTCCCTGTTGTTCTACCATCTCTCCTCTCCTGACACAAGTACTTGTGGGAGCTGCACTGTCAGCAGCATCAGTAATGCACCTGCAATAGGGGCTGGAGGACAAGAGCAGGTGGGGAGAGGGCAGGACTGGCGGCTTCTGCAAGTGAGCTGGATATAAGCTGAAGACATTTGTCAAACCGCACTCTGCGTGTCCTCAGCCACTCCACTCCTCTTTTAGCAAGACTAAACAGAGAATTCAAGCTTATCTTGGATGGCCTGCTTGGGCCTTCACAACCTTTTACTGAAGTAGTTAAATAGGCACCAAACCTCTATGCAGAAATGTTGTAAGATACATATCCTTCTATATGATTTGAAAGAAATTAAAAAGTATTAATTTGCATTTGCAGAACAAACATTTCTAAAAATTGTTGGGTTTTTTTGGGTTTTTTGTTGGTTTTGGTTTTTTTTTTTTTACTGGAGAAGTGCCTGACAGATGGTTTGAGTGAGGAGTGGTGCAGCACTTAAACGAATTTCCCAGTGTTCTGTCAGCTATTTACAGTTTCTGTTGCACACATTAATCTTTCATAATCTTTTGTAAACTTCAACTTTACCTTTCAATGTGTAAAGAAAAAAATGTTCAGATGTCCCATACTGATACCACTGTATGATATGGTTTAAGTTATTGGTCTCCATCATTTAATGTACAGTGCAGACATAGACTAGTTCATTAGTCAGGATAAGACAATAAAATAGGTCTAACCATTTAAAACCTATTAATCTGGATAGCACCATTAGCATAAGCAATAATTTATTATTACCAAATTAAATCCATTATAAGTATCTTGAGTATCCAATCAGGTTAGTAATAAACTGACTAAAGCTATCTACCCAAATGAATGTACTCCATGATGGAATGCCTTTGGGATTGCTATGCATTAATCTGACTTTCAGTGGGCTGTACTGTTATTTATAACTCTGATAAACTGACTTTCATAACATGTAGAACAGCTAAGCATTTTAAAATAGTCAGAATGGTTTTATAGGCTCTGCGATCAATATTTTTTTTCTCTCTTTAGGGGCTAAAAGGCATTTTCCTATCACTGTTCCATCAGTCAGATAATTCCTGATCAATATGAAACCTAACTATGTATTTTTTCTTCAGACTTATGTTAAAGAAAACAGCAATGGAGACAAAACTTAAAATACTTGAAAAAAAACAGGATGCTAAATGGATATTTCAGATGACAAGACTAACGTGTTCTCATTGTTCCCACAGATTTGGAGTCCTGCTAACACTGGCTGAGCACAGCCCACTGGGTGTGCTAGTCTGTTGGGACAGACTAGGATTGAGGCTGTTCCTCAAAAAAATACTTCAGCTATTTAGAAGTGACAGAATAAAGTCACAGATTCACTAAGGAGAATTTTAAGAAGAGAGGTGGGAGTTTTAACTATTTAACAGAAACATGTAACTTACCTTGCTAAGGAAATGGGTATGTTTTTTGTCTGTTAATTTTAAATTATTTGTCTTACTATTTTTAAATCCTGCTATTTCTTCTAAATGCTACACATGCTAAATATTGTGTATATGTATATGTAATGCACAGTAAAATGTAGGGGTCAGTTAAAAGGGAACTCTAGGCTCCCCCAAAGGCTTTGCCAGTGCAAGCTGTCTCTTTATTGCAGTTACTCTTGCTGTAGCATGTGACTGCTTCTAAAACATTTATTCTTCCCAGTCTCCTGTATAAGCAAGAAAATAGACCTCTTTTAAAGATGAGAAGCTGAAGGTAAAAGATTATTACTTCACTTTGCACTGGTAGGCAAGAAAATCAGCAAGAGCAGACTTCCCTGGTGCTTTCTGTGACCTTTTTTATAGAATGGATACGTCTTCCCTTTTGGTGTGTTTCCACGACACAGTTTGATGGGGTTGGTATATAAGACAGCAAGTAGAATAAAGAATTTGATTCTATTTATTGGAAGTCAGATGTCAAGCAATTTCTGTCATTGTCAGCGATTTCATCCCATATATATTTTGAGATATACAGATATAAAAAATTATTTCCCACTGTTCTTCCTCATGCAGAGCTATGCTTTCACAGGGACAAAGGTGGGATAAGCTGTTTGAATCCCATTGTTGGGAGACTTTTATCATTGCTTTGAACTATTTTAATGTCATTGGAAATGAATGTGGTAGGATCAGCATCAAATTTAACTAGTCCCCAGTCTCAGTCAGTACCTCACTCCATTGGTGGGATTATGGGCAAGGAACCAGAAAAAATATCCAAGTTCTCAGGATATCAGGAGTTCACTGGGGTAAACTAAGTTGCAGCACTGATGGGCTGGCATAGGAAGAAGGGGACTGTGTTGCTTTCCTTTTCCTGTTGCTTCCATTTTTCTGTTATCTACCACATCTTGGTACTCAGCACAACTTTTTTCTCGGCACAAGTTTTTTCTTGAGACTGTTGTGATTTTCCCCTGAAGTAAGAAAATATATGACTGGGTCTTTACTGACAAAGTGACAGGGCAATAACTTACATACACGAATCAGATTCGTTGACAGTAAAGATACATGGGATGTGTTATTTGAAGGACGTGAACAGTTGTTGATATTTTTCAGCCTGAAACAACTTTGCTCTCCTGAATACAAAAACCTGCCAAGAAAAGTAGAGTGAACGTAGCTCAGCATTATAAAGCAGACAATAAGATATGCCTAATATTTTAAGCTGGCCTCTTACTCCTTTCTCCAAGGTTCAGCCATAACAATCATTCTTCTGAAAGTCAGATTATTTGGTGTAATTTTTCAATGCAGCGTGACTCAGTTGCTTAAAAGTCTTTGAAACTCAAGAAGGAAATAACCTAATGGAATCAGAAGCAAAATCTACTGAATTTTAAATCATAGGGCATCTCCCAGGCTCAATGTTTTTCCCTTATGCATGGGTAAATAAATTTAATTTGAGGATAAGAGATGTAGCTTTCTCCCACAAAATGGATAGATTAAACAGAAGTTAATCTTTCCTGACAGTCCTTTGAGGAAACAGTTTTTGTTGGTTAAACTGAACAGGCTTGCATTCTGATCTTTTTTGGCTATTGGTTTTCACTGCTGTCAGAGCAGTTTATGAATCTATAAAGACAGAAACATGACTACTTCATTTACTGTTCCTCTTTTAGTCTTCTTTTAAAGCAAAAGCATATTCAGTGAGCGAATGAATTACATTATTTAAATATGCTTTATGATCTATGCAGCAAAGCTAAGTATGTTCCCTGGTTTCCTTCAGTGAGGTTTCTGTGAGAATAAGCAGGAACCCTGTAAGCTTTGGCTCACAGTGTGGTCCTGCACCTCTTCCCTCCTGAATGAAAGGGAGAAAGCTGAGGGGACAGTGGGACCACTAGCTTCCTCCTGATTTACTGCAGGCAGGATCTTCACTCCTGTGACTTGCTCTGAGGCTCACTCTAAGCCCAAATTCCCAGGGAAGAGGAGCTGCTCTAGGAGAAGCCTAGGCATGCAGGACCACAGTTGAGGGAGAAGCAATCTAGGCTGGGACAGACACAGCCAGCTGGACACAAGTGTGACCTGATGGTGAGGAAACATCTTTTGCAGGAGAACTTTGCTGCAACCAGACAAGGGACCTTCTGGCTCATCTAAACAGACAGAAATTTTGCTCTTGGTGCTGTAAACAGCCTTGATGTGGCATACTTTTCAGTTTATCTAGTCTACATTTTCATGAGAAGCGAAACTTTCTGTGGACAAAGAGGGTTTTGTTACCAAAGGAGGAGATAGTGTAAACTATCTATTCCCCTGGCCATGTCTGGGGACTCTTCTTAACTAAGGAAGAAAATTATTATTAATGGGAACCCAAATCTTTGCTCCCCAGCTTAATGCAAGTGATGAGCATGACTAACACAGCATGAGGCAGAGAGTAGAATCAAACTTGTTCCCTCACTATCATCACATGAGCACCTTGAAGGCTAAACTATAGAACAGTCACATTTTCTACAGATGACACTTTTTTTCTTTGCATAAAACAAGCTATCAGCAGCCAAAGTCTCAATAAATCCTCAATCCTGCTTCAGAGATGAAACCTGTGTAGGTGTAGAAGATTACAGTTGACACTGCCCCTGATAAGACACAGCTATACTAATTACCAAAGAATAGCCTTGCCCTTAATGGGCTACAGCTGTGACTAATAAAAATAAGTGGGATAGAAGGGGTGGGTTGGCTGGTCAAGGGGAGCTTGAAGGCAGAGGACCTGGAGGAGGTAGAGGACCCCAGAGGAAGAAGGACCCCAGAGGAAGAAGGACCTGAAGGTACTGTAGGAAAAGGACTGACCAAATAGGAGAGACACTCAGTGCTGTAAGGAATCTGCTGTGAGGTCAGTCTGGGTCTGCAGTGGGTGCTTGCAGTCAGAGTAGAGCTGCAAGCAGTCTGCAAAGGAAACCTACAGTGGGAGTTTGTTGCAGTCAAAGTCTGTGATTAATTTGGGTCAGGATGGCTAGTCTGTAAAAAGAATAAACTGGGACCCTTTTCATGTTGTTAAACGAGTATCTGTGTCTTGGCTTGTTTTTACTTCTAACAAGAGGTCTGCTGCAGCAAACTGAACATTAATATTGAAAATAAAGTATCTTTTATTATTTATTTGAAAGATATAGTCCAAAAGTAATTAGACTTCTTTCCTACCCAAGCATATCCCCTAAGATGTAAGACAGAATAAGAAATAGAAGTTACAGATTGTAGCCTGTTCTGCTACTGGGAAGAACTAAAACGAACTTTCTCATATACTTCATGATTTCTTTAACTCCTGGACTACTTGGGGAAAAATGTTATTCTTTCAGTTTCTTGTGTACATTCTTTTCTCTGTTCTCTCCCACCCATCTTTCCCACAGTATAATGTTTCAGATTGCATAAAAAAGGTTTTTCAGATTTAAGTAATTTGCATATTCTCTTACAGACCAACAGTTTGATGGCAATTTGCTGTCTACTTGCAGCCACAAGCCTCTCACTTTGAACACCAGGAACTGAGGGAACCATGCAAAACAGGATAGCAGGACTTGAATATTGTATTACCCATATAAAGATTAAATGCAATGGGCTATTAAAAGTAAGAAGGATCTTAGGAGCATCAAAGTAAAAACAAAGGCATTATGTAAGGACAAATAAATCATTAATTAGATCGATAGAAATTACAATAGAAGAATTTTATTTCACTGAACTATAGAAACATATTTGTAACAAATCTATATGTAAACACTGTTGATCAGTACATAATCTTCCTTATGTACTGATGAATTATAATCACAATTTTCTACCTGTAGGTGGAAGTTTCACTGGCAGTCTGGCATAGTGATTTCTACAGATTTGTGAGACAACTTGGCCAGCAGTTCTGCAATTTCACATTTGAGTTCCTTCAAAATCTTGGCTGAATTCCAACCTGCCCTGGTGACTTATGGATATCTGTCTATTTGATTTAATTCCATTTGGATCCCTTTCCTATAGCTGAAGGAAATAGGAGCAGGGACTTGAAGTAAACTGTCTTTGTCTCAGCCACATAGCCAAAGCAGTAGTGATATGTTTAAATGGAAATCTGTGGAAAGAA
Organism: Toxostoma redivivum; assembly: GCA_013397375.1. Lineage (NCBI taxonomy): Eukaryota > Metazoa > Chordata > Aves > Passeriformes > Mimidae > Toxostoma > Toxostoma redivivum. The sequence goes on from VXBI01011699.1 coordinate 455,288, forward strand.
AATAGGTCTACTGATTCTATCCAGTCACCCTCATGCCATCTGTATTGTGCTAAAAACATTGGGCAAGGGTAATGACGACAATCATAAAGGTGGTAGTGAGGCACCTTTAGATTTGCACATCTGTCAGAGCAATGCCAGCCTACTTATGAAATGATAAAATGAGCTAAATTAAGAATGATGAGGGAACCCCACTGACACTATTGAAGCATCATAGAGTAAGTGCAAGAGACAGGTGGCATAAGTGCTAAAACAAGGATGGAGAGTGTGTGCTGTAGGGAATCAATCTACTGCATTAGCAGCTAATGGCACACTCAGTATTTATCCATTATTTATCACATAAATGAGTATGTACTGTCTAGACTGCAGAGGTGCTTTCATAACTAGAGTGACACTGATTACTGAAAATTTAAAAATGAGAGCTGATCTTAATAAATTAATTGAAAACTAGCAAATGGTAACAAACTTCACATAGTATAGCTCCTCAAACTATTAACAGTGGGTTTTGTTTTGGCTTTATGAAAGTGATTTGATTCATCACTATCATTTTAGAATTTAAAGAATAATGCAAAATCTTGGAAAAAGGCAGAGGACTTAGGATGCAATCATTTCCTGCCACTATCGTGTACTTTCATTTGCATGCACACTTTTCATTTGGAGATGCTTTTAGTTTTGCTTTAATATTCTGCTCATTTATTTCTTTTCCCTTTCAACTTACTGGCACATTAGTGAAAACTAAGAATATCTGCTCATACTGAGAAAAGAACTATGTTACTCACCATGTACTATGTTCTGGTTGTGGCACAGAAACCACTCTCTGTGCATTGTTTTTAAAGTTTTAATGATACCAGAACACTGGCCTTGAATAAGTCAGTTACATGAGCTCAGGCCTAATCATGTATCGTTATCAGTGGAAGCTGTATTGTTACATTCAGAAGAAGTGCCAAATTTTCACCTGAGACCCACTGATGGTGTTAAAATTGGACAAAAAATTTAGATGGTTAGTTGAATCAGGAAACTTTAGAGATAATTCTAATAAAAGTAGCACAAGGTTTTCTAGGCATGTTAATTTATTAATGAGGGATAGAAGAATGATATCAAATAATTGCAAAAGAAACCCTTAAGTGTTCCCACTATATTAAACATCTTAAAAAGATGACTTTTACATTAAGAGAATTTACTTCCTACAGACTTAGGTAACAATTTAAAATTTATACTAATGCTAAATGTTAACCATTTGCATTCACCTGCATTACACCCTATCCTCACTACAGACCAGGAATTCCCAAGACACAAATCATTATATCTTGCAGTTGGTAAGGTTTTTAACAAGGTATGCTGACCCTGAAAGGAACCTGTGTACTTCTTTTGTGTGAATTCATCATAGCTGGTCAGTTCTCTCACAAGCACTGAAGTTCTGAAGTGAATCCCTTACAAGGAAATTAGATACACTTGGATATGTTTTCCGTAACAAAATGAAAAACATCAAATTTCCTCAGCTGCCATCAAAATGTCAGACATTTTAAAAATCCTTATCTCCAATAATTTCTGGAAATATTCATGATATAATTTACTCTGATAAGGCTATATGTTATATTAAGATGCCAATAACAAACAAAACCAAAATAAAAAAACTCTCTCAAACCTTGACTTGCTTAGAAAACATAGAGGACAGTTTTGTGATTAATCTAAATCAGCCAAAATTAAATGAAGTCTTACAAAGATTTAGATTGTGTTCCGAATCAGTGTGCCATCTGGGCTGCTCATAAATTATAAAGCTGCTAGGCCAGCGGCTGCATAAGTTCATGCAAGGCTTGAAGATACTTGAGAATAGATTATATTTTTTGCAAAATGTTCATAAACAGGATTTCTTCCACCCTCATTCACATGAATATTTTGGTAAAAAGTTGCCATCGTGTGCCTTTTCAATTATCCCTAGCAGTTGTATATTACTAGCATAACTAGTCAGATTTACCAGTTAATATACTCCAAAACGGCACTTAAATGCTTTCAAAGGTATCCTAATTATCATATTTACAGCCTCCAGGGTTACTTTCAGCAAAAGACATCCTAATTCAGTCTCTTCTGGTTCATTCAACTGCACTTCATTAGCTAGCAACCATACCGCTAAGCCTTATAGTTACTCTGCTCCACATCTGCTTAAACTACTGTCATTTCATGATGCACCTGTGAAGTGTGCACAATTGTGTTCCTTCTATAAACAGAAAAAAAAAAGCCAAAGTGACTTGTGGCTAGTCCATTCAGTTAGTGAATCTGGGTAGGAGCTCTGGCAGCCAAACTTTTCCCATGGATATTAAGTATTAGTTTTTCATTGTAAACACTTCTTTTTGTAGTGTGTCCTCTGAGTGGTTATGAACATTGGGCAACACTGCTGTGACCCAGGAAAACAAGGATTATGATTATCTCGTTCACTTGTAGAGAAAGTACCATGATTTAGCTTGAATAGTTTAAACTATTTTGTTTTTTATTTTTGTTTTAGCAAGTGGATAGCAATAATCATAACACGGAAAAAGGTATTTGTAAGAAAGTCTGAAGTAATTTCAGTGTGTTCATTTATTTCCATTTGCATTGGTGGGGATTTACCTAAGAGCTCAAATATGCAATAGTGCATAACTGGTTTCTTTCTGCAGGTTAGTCTCAACTTCCTGCTTCTCCCTTCATTTTCTCCTTTAACACATTATCTTTCCATCCTCTGCAATTAATCTCAAATGACCATCAGACTATAAAAACATACAAAGTTGAACAAACAGTGGAGAAAGTTATTCATGGTTGTTTCTCTAAACCCAGTTTGTAATTCGCTTTTTGTGTCACATCAATATGTGTTTCCTTCCCTTTTTACTTATGTTTTGAGGTTTCTATTGTTTTTTTTTTTCTACGCTGATTTTAAGAGAGGCTTTTAGTTATGGAGATACACATGGCAGATTAGTAAGTGAGGAAATTATAGAAATAGTTTTCTGTCTACTATTTCCACAGTGGCTTTGTGTGTCTAAGAACATGATTTGAAAGCAGTCTGTAAGAGTATAAATTAGTGAACAGGGTAGGAGTTTAATCCATCAGCATAGCCACAGACTGAATGTCAGAGGCAGGGAAAAAAAAGGATGCTCCAGAGGCATGAAGATACCTTACATAAAGATTTCTTGTTCAAGTTCTTATTTTCCAAAATGTGAAACGTTTTTGATACGCAGACAAGAAAAACAAACAAACAAAAAAGCATCAGTATCCAGAAAAATCATCCTATGGAGCCATCTGTAGTGCAATATCATCACAGTACGATGGAGACCCCCTGCCATTGTTAGCCCAGAGAAATGTAAGCCTTCAGCAGCAGATTGTATCAATGGGAAGGACACACACTGAAAAATGACAGTTTCCACAAGTTGTGTGAAAAACATTTTGAGGATGAGCACTAGAATAAAAAATTAGATAGAAAAAGAGCTTCCAGCTGGTGACAGAGAGAGCTTGGTTGCTGCTGTATTGTCTGGCAGACAGCAAAAGGCCAGAAGCGTGGCATTCTGCTGAGAGTCACTCCTACCAAGAGAGCAGGAATTGGCAACGATCAGCATTCTCTGCAGGGGGGCTAGCAGATGATGGGAGGCACCTCCAGGTTTGCTTGGCAGCCCAAACACAATACAAGCTTCTGCAAAAGCATCAAAGCAAAACTGGTTAAAAAAAACTGGCCATGCCAAATCTGTCAGATGGGTATTCAGTCACTCCTGTCCTTGGTAGCCAGTGCTGTCTCTCTGCTACTGAATGAAATGTTCTCTCTCTGTCCTGGCTATTGTATTAGATGTGTATTGCTGCTCTCCCTTGATCAGCTAAATCTTACTGCAGCTGAACCAGAAAATTTAGTCATTCATAATAGAAGATATTTTATGTTTACTCTATTTTCCAGTGCTGCCTTTTGAGTTGGTTGTCACAGAAAAAATACATTGTTTGTTGAAAAAAATTCTATATTTTTTAGTATTTCATGTTTCCTCAGAAGTCCAGGATGTAACTGGATGAAGTACAGTTACATATTTATAATTTCAAAATAAATTAAGAAGCAGCTTTTACTGAGATGAACTTTTAGTCAGTGCACAAGACATAAAGTTTTACTAGTCCAGAATTATGGATAAGCATTTGGGGTACAGACACAGTGCAAATAAATAATTCTACAACTTCTGATGGGCAATTTCAGGTAGAGATTTGTTCCAATTCAATTAATAAAATACACGTTAAGTCTCCAGAACGAACTTTTTTTTATGCAAGCAGTGCTACAGAAGTGGTGTGGAGCACCACTCCCATTCCTTCTTATCCTAACTCCTTTGCCCAGGTGTTCAGAGGAGGTAGCATGGTGATGTACTTAGGGGATTTAAGCCATCATAGAAATTATTTTAATAATCAACAACTTAATTTATTGTTAATTGTTAAATCTAAGAATTTAAATTAACCATTAAAGTTATCAATTTAAATTAATTCTTAAAATTACAAATTAACAACTTTTTAATCTAGAAAGTTCAGGCAGACTTGGTGAGCTATGTGTTAGTCACTATATGTAAATATATCTCTATTTACACTAACACATTACATCAACCTGTTGAGGTTGGAAGGGACCTTCTGAGAACATGTTGTTAAATCCCCCTGCTCAAATGGGGTCAACTACAGCAGTTTGCCCAGGACCATGTCTAGATGGGTTTTGAATACTGCCATAGATGTAGAATCCAGAGTCTATCTGGGCAACTGTTCCCATGTGCAACCATTCTGAGAGTAAACAGCATTTTCTTATGTTCAGATGGGATTTCATGTGTTTCAATGGTAACTACTAAAAATTCTTATGCTAGGATTGACTTCTATCAAGAGAAGGCAGATCCTTACTGTGCAGTTCCATACAGGGTTAATTTTTCTGGCTTTACAATTATTTGTGGAAAATTGGTTTGTCTTCATTTGTACATTTTTAATGAATTAAGAAACCGACTCATATTTACCCACGGCAAACAGTTCTGCTTTTTTACTGTTCACTGATATTCCTAAACAACAACACAGATCCACCAAGGTTAATAAACACCAAGGTTGTGGGCTCAACCCCTGTATGGGACATTTATTTAAGAGCTGGACTTGATGATCCTTGTGGATCCCTTCCAGCTCAGATTAGTCTGTGAATCTTTTGACCCCAAGATTGGCTCAATTGGTTAGAGCATGGTGCTAATATCCATCTCATTCCAAGAACTTGACAATAACTAGATGCAGTGTAAGGGATAAGCTCTTGAAACAGGACAGCAGATAATTTATAACTGTGCACTGCATGTTCCTAAACTGTTTCCCAAAAGCCACTGTGCGACTGTATGCTACAGAAGAATATTTGCTCTGATTTACAGAGGGCCCTATGATCTGTAGGAAGGTGGAATACTCCCAGTTAGTAGCACACTTCTGTGTCTAAGGGCCTGATGCCTGCCTTCCCTTTCTGCCCTAACACTGTCCAATGTACTCAACAGAAAGTATATGAAACTGAGATATTAAATCCCAACAGAGAAACAGCTTTGTTATACACAAACTACCTGATCAAGTGTGGAGAAAAGTTAATCTGCTTACACAGTCTCTGCATCACTTACATATTCAAAATTCCTGATCAGTACAATAAGGCTTTTTCTTTATAAAATTTATCCCTTTGGGGCAATATTATTGTCTCAGTTTGAGAGACAGGTATTGGCTAAGGAGAGGCAAGAACCCCTTTGCCCAAGATGGAGACTGCAACCTCTTCCTTTTTAATCACTATAATTCGAAATCAGATGCTTTCAGGTAGAAGATATGGGGATAGGAATAACAGTTCTTTACTAATATATATCTAACTAGGCAAATAGCATAAAAGCAACAACAACTTTAGAAATTGACAACAAAACAGAACAGTACAGCTCAATTTTAGTCCCTTTTGGCCACAGGCTCTTTTTCCTGAGCTCAGTTACCAGTGCTGTGGGCAGAGCCGGTCCCGCGAAGCTGAAGAAGGCTGGTGATGGCAGCTCCGCTGTGAGCGGGAGGCGGGGGGGCCGCTCCTGTTCACGGTGCCGGCCGTGCTGCTGCTGCTCAGCAGTGAACAGTAGGATAGGATGGGAAGGCAGCAGGGTGAGGTCCAAACAGCAGGAAACGTGGTTTCTGGCGTTGAAAAACTCGCGGGGAAGGATGCCAGACAGGATCTTCCACTGTCTTCCAACTCTACGTGCTAGCTGGGAGAGAGTTTTCCCCTCGGCCCCCTTCCTTTTTTTGGCTCTCTTTGTCCATCCCCCCTCCCCTCACCTTCCAGTGAGAGGCAACTAACTTGTAGCCACAAGTACTTAGCATAACAATGGGGAAAAATTCCACTGAAAGGAAAATAAATTATTCGACCCCCAACAATTATTTAAGAGAGAAGATGAACATAGTGAATTTTCTCACTCATTTCATCCTTATAGCTGTTATAAGTGCATGACATGTTGCTGGCTCTTCGCAAATATTGGGATAAATGCTATATGTGTAATGTTAAAATAGCATTTCTATATGGATATAGTTTTTATTCTTCTTTTTCTTCTCTCTGCTAATAGCAAAAGTTAGACATAAGTTTTTAGAAATAGTATGCTTAAACTACCCACTTAGTTGAAATAACGGCCCGTGAATGTGTGATGAGGACCCTACAACTAACACAACGCTTGTCAACACTCACTGGCTACCAAAGGCTGGGACCACCACACAAATTAAAAGATAATAAGAAGAAAATTAAAACCACAAGCCAAAAACCACGCATGCTCTAAAAAGGCGAACCCAAAAAGTGGCCATGCTAAACAGTTCCCAAAAACAGTTCGCTATGTATAAAGTCTATAAATATGTAACAAATTATGTATTGTAGAACGTATTTAAAAGGGTGTTCCCGAAGCTCCCTGGTGCTCTTGGCAACATGCCAAGCACCCGGCCATTTTAACCTTTTGCTTTATGTTTGTTTCCTATTGTCTTTCTATTAAACCTTTTAAATTCTCCCAAAACAGTGAACCTTATTTTTCACATAGCAAGAATGTTTTCATGTTTTTTTCAGGATAAAACCAAGTTTAACTTGCAGAGAGGATAACTCAATTTCCACCTGCCTCAAGCTTTGTTTCACTAATCACCTGGTCACCTCTGCTCCAGCTTTTTTTCCCCACTGTTAAATACATATAGATAGATATATAGTACAATATGCAGTAAAAAATATGCCAAAGTAATAACTTCACTGTAATTCTTAAACCTATATGTATAAGTACTTTATTAGGATTTTTAACAAGCCTAGTTACAGCATCTGTCTTTACCAAATATTTTGAGTCGAATCCTCCCATGATATGTGGGGCCATTTCCTACCCAAGTGGTACTTCATTCAACTGAAGAGCTACATATTAAACACATACATATTAACTGAGAGCATTTCTAAAAACTCTTCCCTCAGGCACTGAGAAGGTTTTTCAACAATGTCCTGTTGATTTTTAACTTGCAATGTTTCAGTAATTTCTCTTATGTTCCTTGGAAGAAAGCCTAATTTTTGCATGTCTGCTTATGTGAGAGTCACACTCCCACACATCCAAGTCCTTACCTTGGCACAGTCTGTACTCTATGCCTCAGATATTAGAAATTGCAGTATCAGGTGCATCGCCATGAGCACTTTGGCTTGAGGCAGTATTACCAATTTCCTACAACTATTTATTTTTTTATTATTATTATTATCATCATTTTTGTTATCATTGCTTTGGAGCAATTGCTTTGTTATGATTACTCTGTGGAGTAATTCCCTGTAGACAACTAATCTACATTTAAAGCAATTAAGGAAAGGCATGCTGTGGATCTCAAAATCTCTCTCACAGATAATTCACCAATATCTTTTGATATTCACAAAATAAGATGCTATTCAGAAATTCAAAGGTCATTTGTTTAAAAAAATGGAAAACAAACCAACTCAAAACCATTTTAAAAACCCCAAGCAAAGCAAAAAACAAAACCAAACAATACAAACTCCACCCCCCAAAAAAAAGAAAAAAAACCCAAAACAACAAAACCAATCCACCAAAAATTCCTTCAGCATTCTTATCTGTTAGCCTACCTAGAAAAGATCAAAACGTGGACTCCAACATGTTACATTTTATTCTGCCAAGGTGCCAAGTAGCAAGAACACTGCTACTCATTTTATATCATTGGATGGGAACCCCCCCCAGCTTTTTTTTTTTTTTCCACTCAGTTCACTGACAGATTTTTAGGCATCTTGCTTCTTCTCCTGTAGTAAACAGCCCTCACTAACATCTCCCATCCCAGACACACCAGCACTTTGAACTATTTCTCCTTTCTAATGCCATCCCTCATCTCAACTGAATGACAACTACGACCTGTGTCAAAATCCTACTTTCAAGTAAATTTACAGTATGTGACTTATGAAAATCAAATCTTTTCACAATTTACATACAAACAAGGGTTTAAACATTGGGATCTGAAAAATGACAGGGTAGCCCAGAATATCTGATTTTACATGGTTAAAGTCTACCTAACTATGATTTAAGCATTTAATCCAAACCTGAAATGTAAACATTTTGCCAAAGTACGAAACAGTTGCATTCATACAGCAATGTAAAGGCAAAGCAGTAAACTTCTAAATTTTACTTTGCTGAAAAATATTTAAGACTGAATCCAAAGGAAAATAAAATACATTGCAGACCAACTTCAACGACAGTCACAAAAGACTTTGCTGCTGGTCTCTTAATAAAGAGAGTATGAAGTCCACAGTAGCACATACAGATGCCACTTCAGAAAGGACACAGTCTCAAAGAACCCACCCACAATGGACTAAGGCTTCCTTTGAAACGTAAAAATTAGAAATGCATAGTAAAGAAGAGATTTTGACCAGGAAGAAGCTTGGCTGGGCCTGGCACGATAGTTAGTGTGCCATGAGATTTTCTTCACTTAAAGAAAAAAAATGGGGAACTAGAGTGTTATAATGTACAACATTCTGCTTCACTTAGACTTTCCCTTGACTTACAAGGCTGAGTGAAAGCTTTTCTTATGAGGTTAAGATTTTCTATAAGCCTTGCTGAGATGTCTATTGAAGGGTAGAGAGTAAAACTGAAAAATGTTCAAATGGGACTCTTAAATGCCTAGGTGATTTTTTCAGTTTTAAAAAAGTTTTGAGGGTGCTGTAACCTTGGCAACTGTTTAAACTACACACAACTAAAATGCAAACTGCTAAAGGCAGCTATCAAGTTATGTTCAGTGAGTGTTAGTGTTTGCAGTGCCTTATTATTGATAGAGATGTGACCAAAGGAGTGAGTTCCTGCATACTGTTGGAGGTGGTGCAGGAGAAAAGCAGGGAATGGACTGCCTAAGGCTTACACAGCCCCAAACTCTCGCTGTCAAGAGGCTGATCACAAAACACGAGGGTGTGCATGGATATGTAATCAGTCATGCTACCGAGTTCTGCACAGAGTAACTTTCCTTTGAGAGCTTTCGCAACTTGACAGTTTCAGAAAACAAGCTGGACTCCTTTTGAATAAAACCAAAACAGAAGATGTGCTCCAGGGTTTCACTTAATGCACCTCAGCCACTAATGAATATTCACAGGTCCAAAGAAGTGAGACCTCCTGCATACATACAGAACAGACATCAGGTCTTCACCAGCAACTATGTTGCTTTACAGACTCCCTTCTGCTGGGTCACACTGATAATGTTACTAGTCTGATCTCCTGTTGTATTGTAGACCATTACATCACACTCAGGTGACTCTTACGCTGCACCTTGAGACTACAAAACTAAAACACGTGCCACAAACAACAAGGGTGTGATTGCCTAATGTGCTTGCTGGCCCTGTGAACTGATGGATAAGATTGTCTAAAGCATCTGGTGCTAAATTCATGCTTCATGCTTCTTCTAGAGGATTCTTTATACATGCATACATATGACATACAACTCCTCTGCATAAGCAGAGACCTTGAACAGAGCTAAATTAATTGAGGATAGCTGCTGGCATGTGTTCTCCTAAAAGCCCTTCATTTTTGCAGAACTTGAGCACAGCTGATATCAGATGAAAAGGCTTTGACTTTACTTAGTGGAATAGAAGCAGGGAATGCATTGCACACTCATTGATTCTTTTTTGCCTTCCAGTAACTTAACTATGATAAAGCACCTTATTGTTCAAATATTTATTTCATAAGACAGATGTATGGAGATGGTGTTTATAGAAGTGATTTGTCTATCCAAGCTCAGACATCACTGCTTGTGGGTTTTCTTCCCCTTTAAAATAACTTCTCCAGATGGTGGAGCAATTTAATATTTACCCTGCAATCAAGCACCTTAAGAGCTTTCTTTTTTAAGGTGTAGGAGTCCAAACAAGCCCCCCTTGATTTCTCCCAGTTATCAAGGATCCCTGTGGTGATCAAACCTCTGCTGACAGGACAGAATCACAGCATAAATTGGATTAGAAAGGACTACAGTGGATCATCTGCTCCATCCTCCCTGCTTAAGCAGGGTCATCCTAGAGCACATGGCACAGCATTGTGTCCAGACAGTTCTCAAACATCTCCAGTCAGGGAAACTCCACAGCCTGTCTGGGAAACCTGTTCCAGTGCACGGTCACCCACACAGTAAAGAAGTTCTCCCTCACATTCAGGTGGAATTACCTTCCTGTACATCAGTTTCTGTCTGTTGCCTCTTGTCTTACTGCTGTGCACCACTGAACAGAGCCTGAATCCATCCTCTTGATACCCTACCTTACGATACTCACAGACATTGATGAGTCCCCTCTCAGTCTTTACTTCTAGAGGCTGAACAGGCCCAGCTCCCTGAACCTTTCCTTGTCAGAGGCACGCTGCAGTCTCTTGGTATGATACCCCAGGGCATCATGCCTTACAGTGCTGGTACTTCATTTCAACCCAGGTCTCGGGAGGCTCCCATCTTACAGCGCTTGTAGGCGTTGGAAGGCCCACTTCTAGCAAACGTCTGTGTGGGATGAGTGGAAGCACTGAGAAACCTGAAGGTAGCTCAGGAACAAAGAGGGCAAAACAAACGCTCTGTCCAGCGGGGCCGCTGTATGGACCCACGTGGGGCACGGACACGTGTGGGGTATGGACACACGAAGGGCAGCCCTGGAGCGGCACACAGGGCGCTCGGCCAGAGCCGCGCTCCCGCCGCCGGGGCGGAGGCACCTGCTCCGCCGGCCCATTGGCAGCACCGGCCGCGGGGGGGTCGCGGGCCCCGGGGCACGCACCAGCCACAGCGTTCCTCCGAGTAAGGCAGCTGCGACCCGTAATTGCTGAGTCATTGCAGTTCTCGCTTGAAAGCAGCCGGGTTCTGCAATTAACTCGTGCTAACACTGCCTTCCCTCCGCTCCCTCGGGAACGGCGCGGCCTCCTCCGGCCCGACCCGGCCGCGGAGCTGAGGCTTGGGAGAACGCCCGACCGCCGCCGCCGCCGCCGCCGCCGCCCCGCGCGGGCCCTGCGCTCCGCCCCGGCCGGGGCCGCGGAGGCGCTGGGAGTCCCGCCCGCACGGCGCGCACACACACCCAGGGATACACACACACACACCGGGACACACGGCAACACACACACGGGGCACTGGGACACAGACACGGACACAGACACAGGCACACGGAAGCGCACCCCGCGCCGCAAACATGGCGCTGGTGCCCAGCCAGGTGCTGCACGCCGCCATCCTCCTGTCCTATTGCTCCATCCTGTGCAATTACAAGGCCATTGACATGCCCGCGCATCAGACCTATGGAGGCAGCTGGAAATTTCTGACCTTCATAGACCTGGTAAGTGCCTCCGGCGGCGGCCGTGGCCCTGCCCCCTCCCTCGGGCCGCCCGTGGAGCGGCCGCGGCCCGGGCGCATCGCGGCCCCCGGCGCTCGACGGCTTCGCCATGCGGTGACCTTAAAGCGGGGCGGCGACATGTTGGGGCTGCAGGGCCGGCCGTGAGAGGAGCCAGCCGGACACGGCGCAGCCGGGTGGTTCGAACAGAGAGAGGCACGGACAAAGCCGAGCGGCTGCTGCGTGAAAGCGACCGTAGGGAAGGTGCGCCTGACGGCCTGTCACCCACCCCGTTGCTGATGATGTGTTTCGCATTTTCTAATGGCCGACAGTGAACACCAGAACCTGCTGGCCCAGCATCTGGCTCCCGTGTCCTGTCAAAATAAAATATATGTCTTGCTCCCTTTGGCCCTTTCGAGGAATCCATCCGTGACAGGTGCAAGTGAGTCAGTGATGCAAAAAGTGCCAGGCAACTCCAACTTGCCAGATCCGGCTTGTTTTGGTTGCAAATCCATAAACGAGTGTACGAAATAAAAGACGTGTCATTTCATCATATTTCTTCACAAGGGTCCAGATCTGGAAGAGTTACCGGCATGCTGTCCTGCTGGATCACGCCAGGTGCTAGTCAGGGCTATTTTTAATCTGAGCTTCCTAGGCTTGCTGCCTCCACAACAAGTGTTCCCTTAGTGCAGGTGGGAGGAGAGCGGGCAGGAGCGAGAGAGGAGATGGGAGGAGAAACTTCATTTCTGGTTCAGAAATATGATGGCCAGTCTAGCCACCTAGTACCTAGATCAAAATACTTTTTTTTTCTTTGAATACACGGTGTAATTAGGTGAGAAATTTTGCGGTTCCAGCTCAGTTACTGAAAAGTCCCAAAATGCAGGTATTTCAGTGCCTCCCAGTGATAACACCTCTCTCAGAACTTCATTGTAGATTCTCAAGTATTTCTGCTATTACCTACACACATGGTGCTGACTCAGTAGGTTTGTGGGCTTGGAGACCAAATTCAAACACTAGTAGCCAAGTGTGCAAATTTCTGTATCAGGATTAAGGTTCACTGAGGTCCATATTTAATTTGCAGAGAAGCATCTACTGTATTTTTTACTTAGCCAGGATATTTCTTTTTCGTAGGTGCAAAAATTTCTTGGAGCTGTGAGGATCCATAGCAGTAACTGGTGCTTTTGCTGCAACTGTAAATTGGTGTCTTAAGGCTTGATGTTTCTCTGGAGGACAAGCTAGAATCTATTTTTTTTTTTTTTTTTTTTTTTTACCTTTTGGGTTGCTGAACAGTACAGTCTGTAATATTGGTTAATAGAAGTTATAATAGAATCCCAGTAAGTTAGGGGGGTAGCTGTTGACGTTAGTGACAGTTGAACTGGAAGTGAACCAGCTAAAGCAAAAGCCGATAAATCTCTTTGAGCCTCATTCACCTTTTTCTCTTTTCTCCCAGCCCTGACAGTTGCTTGAGGACTAAGTCAACCAAGGCTGTCATATAGTGAAAATTTAACTGTAAATGATAGTCATCATTTCTCAAAAATTATAGCCTTGTCTATGGTAAGTTCACGTGGACTTTTCCATCAAAGCATGTACGTGGTTCAGGCTACTTCTGTCAGGGCTCAAAAGGTCAAGGTAAATATGTAGTGCTTTCTAAAATATCTAGAATAGTTATTAACTGCAGCTAGTAATTTCTGTCCTTTAGCTAATGGTTGTCATGTGTTTCTCACAGTCAAGCCCAGTAGATGAGAAAAGGTTTAGCAATTTCTTACAGTCTTACAAATAACACACAATTCAGTGGCTTGAACACCTTTCTCAGTGACTAGCCAGCATGTAGAGCTCTCCACTTGATGATACTTGCTTACGTCCAAATGGCCCTGCCAGCATCTTATGTAAGCAAATCTATCTTTCTGTTCCCTGGGACAACTAGGGGACTTTGCAAACCAAAACCAGTTAGATTCCTGAAGAGGATACCAGGAAGCATGGTTGGAGGATGTTAGGCACATTTCCAAAGTCCTATGTCTTGACTAAGTCTTGAAAAGCTCTTCCATAAGTTTCAGTTTGCTCAGCCATGTGCACTGTTCCTGTGTCAGTCACATTCTAAGGCTGTCTAGACAAAATATCATCAATGCCAGAGTCTTGGCAGACGTGTGTTCTTGCTACAGATTGTACCTCCACAAACAGAGATTTCATCTTTGACATCACAGAAGCATGTAGAAGTTCTTTCTGCCTCCAAAAACTGCTACCAGTTTTTGAGAAAAGTCAGTTTATGTCTTTAATCTGAAAAGCAATTTGAATTTATTTTTCATCTGTCTGTTTGCAAAGGGATGTTTATTCCAGTCTCAGCATCCATAAATTTCTTGGAGTTTTAAGTAGCTGGTTTTGTAGAGGTGCTGTGGGAAATGATTTACAGTTATCTGCAGGTTATGGACTTTGGAACTGAATTATGAAAATCTAGTAGTTTGGACTCTAAAACACAGGACAGTAAAATATTATGATTGTATGGAATGATTCGAGCAGTAGACTTTGAGCCCTCACACCGTTCAGGGAAGTTGAGCATTATGAGCAATTAAACAAATGCAATATAATGTCCCTGTCCATCCAAAGTATTTTGGATGTTCATATCTAAGTAGTGTTTTGGATGCCAGTATTCATTCTTAATCTCTCCTGTCCTTGAATTAGGAAAGAAAACAAGTGCATCCAATGACTTCTTTTAACTGCTATCATTCTGATGACTTACGATTTTTTTTTTCAGTTGCAGATGTGGTGGCAACATTCCCTAAAACACCTCAGTGTCAGTGGAATATTTTTTCTGGTTTATGAAGCAATGCACAGGCAGTATGTTTTGACATTACACTCAAGATGTTCCTGACTGTTGTTACTAATAGTAATATCTCCACTTCAGCCTTTCTTCTTGTAATGTAGAGGTGGTAGATACTTACCCTGCTTATTCAAAACATGGTAAAGATACCTGCCTAGTACCTGTGTATTCCAAAGCCCACACAGAAAAGATGGCAGTGCGTCATGTATAGGGTGGAAAACCAAGGTATGAAGAGGTAAAGACTTGCTGCCAAAATCGGTTGGTGAGCCCAGCAGATGGAATTGGGGAGCTGAATGTTCAGGCTAGTTCAAAACTACGTGTTGCTTTCATGTAAAGTCAAAACACAAACCAAGCCCCGAGTTTAGTTCCTGTGAAAACAGCAAAGAATTGGATTCAGATGGGATATTTCAAGAAATGGGCCTAAAATTTCTTGTATAGCTGCCTTTGTTTGACTCAGATTCACAACTTTGTGCTTTAGTAGTAGAATACTGCAGGACAGCACTGTCCTGTGTCACATCTCATAAATTCATTGTTGAGCTTCATACCTGAAATTTAAGTTAGGCCAGAAATGATGCCAGCAAATATGATTCTTTGCAATAAGTTTGTTGTCTTACGTAAATCCCTCAGAAATTTTCCTTACATAGTTGTGTAGGTACTTGAAGTAGCTAGATTGAAGGTAGCAGTACTTAGTCATCCTGCATACACTGCAATCACTTTATAAATACACATTTGTTGAGGAATCCATCGCACCAACTTGTTTAAAAGTTCCTATTGCATTTTATTCTTCAGTTTCTCTTGGATCTCTTACTGTTGTTGGGAGAGGAGGCAAAATTAAATAGAATTTGTCTCCTGGAATAAAGTGGGCCTGTGGGTGCCAAAAGAAGGCCAAATCTACTTTTTGTGTTTGGGTGTGTATAATAATTAGCAGAAAAGTATAACTTCGTGTTTTAAGTGTACCTCATTAAATAAGGGATGTGCTGGTCTAAATAGCTTCTAGTTTTCATTGTGCACTTTCTCTGGAAACCTTATTCCTCAAAGAAAATAGAGTAAACCAAGATACTAATGCACATGTATTAACAAAATTATGGTTTCCTGATTTGATATTTTATAATCTTAAGGTCTGCCTGATAGGCAGCACAGGGTAGTTACAGAGACAAAAAGCAAGGCCAGATTTTTGGAAGCAGTCTCAGGTGTTGTGTTTTATGATTAATCGTCATAAAATTAATGGTCCCATTTTGAATATCAGAATGTTAACCTGGGTATTCCTCTAACTTGATTCAGGGCAGCCAAAGCTACAGAGGAACAGATTTTGCTCATATACAAATCTGCCTGATGTCATACATTTATTATTCTCTTGAAAGAAATAGCAGGATGCCTGTGTGAACTTTTTATACATTGCCTGGCAGATTGAGTTCTACAAAAAATAGATATGTTCTTTATTCCCAGCACATATTTTTTGCCAGTAAATGTTGTAATTTTTTTTGCAGAAAGCACCTTTAGATTTAGTTTGATTAAATTCAAATAAGTGATCAGAACTCAGTTCTTTGTCTTTGAACACTTTCAGAGAGCCATGTTATCAACAGGACTAGAAACTTGAGTTGTTAGACTTATAATTTATTTATTTATTTAGTGTATTAGTTATTAAGTTGTATGAGATACAGTCACTAGACAACAAAAAAGGTATCAGTTTATCTAAGCACAGCTAAAAATTTTTGGTGATTTGTGCCCAATTTGGATTTAGTTGGGCTGATAGGAAATAAAAGGACCGGAAAATACTAGAGGCCAAAAGATTCAGAATTAAGGAATAACAAACTGTACCATTGGTGTATTATCTGAAATTGAGCAAGTTTCATTGCTAACTGTATGGGTTACACTTACCACAATCAGAGGACAAAAGTGGAAGCGCATTCCACACTCTATGGAATATAACTGTGACTTTTACAGGATTTCCCTTAGTAAAATAAATTTCACCTTATGATTTCCTTTTTCATCATCTGTAAAGTTAGCCTGATACACAAGTGTTTTATGGCTTTTGAGTGAAAATATTCCAGAAGTGTAAAATATTACTGTGTATTATTACTAGTAGTAATTCATCATCATATCTAAATATCTTTGTGGTCTTACTATAGCAGAGAATACAGTCAATGGAGAATTTATCAATTTACATAGAAAGGAATTGCTTTTTCCAGAATAACAAGATGATGTGTCTCTTATGATACATAAGGTATTTGGGAGAAAAGGTAACAAGATATGTAGGAGGGCCTTATAAGTGTTTCAGAGCTTTTTTTTCATTCTTGGGCTGTAAACATGTCTGGGGAACAGTAATGTACAGTGCTGTTGATGCAGTAATAAAAATGTAATAGTGTCACCCTTTTTTATTCATCCATTTGCTGTTTGTAGTACTACTACAAACTGAGTTGAATTTGAGCACTACATTGAAGTGTTCCATTTTCACATTGCATTAGCCTGCCTTTATTTTACAATTGTACTTAAGTATGATGTACATTTAATTTGGGAATTCTCAGGGAAGTTATGGCTGTCTTGAACTATTTGTGTTGGCAATAGGGTTGGCAGCATAAAGCAGGAGAATGGAAGAGAGGAAAAATTAGGATCACTTTCTATGATGATAGATTTAACTAAGGCCAGTAGTATTATTTTAGAACTTGGAGTAGGTAAGTGATATGCAACAGTGCTGTGTTTTACACCAGTGTACAGTCTGTAGAATTTTGCCTGAGCAGTTTCAAATGATGACAACTTCAAGAAGATGGTTTAGTAGTCTTTCTGTTGCCCTTTGAAAAACATCCTATTTACTTGTTGTATAACAGTTGAATTATTTTCTTTAAGATCTTATTATAGTGGTGTGGATAATTCAGATAATCTTATATGCCTTCACATGGCAAAATTGTTTTAAACAATTGGCTTAAACAAGGACATCACATCTAGTATTATACGTTAATGTTCTTTGCTGAAGTCATTTGGGTTCTGAGCTGTCCTAATCCACTCTGAATATAAGTATTTAAAAACTATTTAATCATTGTATTTTTGACCTTATATTTATGTTGTGTTAATGCAGCCATATAAGTTTATGCAAGAAATAGATTCTGGAAGATGGACCTTCTTAAGTTGTAGTAAAGATCTGTATAAGCTATCAAATAATACCCTTAACTAGTATAGAAAATTGCAAACTTAGTTTTCTAAATTAAATATATTTGTAATAAAAATCAAATAACCCTTGATTCTTTGCATTAGGATACCTTAGGATATACAAAGTCTTGTAGGGTAGATGTCCATGTGGGTAGTTTGTCCTTGCTTTGTCCTTAGGCTGAAAAAGAAGAAAAAGAAACCTGATTATCTGAAAACTGGGAAACCCTCACATGAGAAAAAATATTTTATTATTGGTGTGGTGGAAATCTCAAATGTGCTAATATGCCACTGTACAACAAAACTGAAGTTTACCTATAAGTAAAAAAAAAGCCTTTATGAAATTATAAACCCTTCACATTCCACAGATACAAGTCCTTAGATTTGAATAAAGTAAAATGATAGAATGTAATAAAGAAAAAATAAGTAATTCTGCAGTGTATTTAACACAATATATGAGATTAATTGTGAAAGACTATGCCGAGTGTGTATTTACCTGAAGAAACCAATTTAAAAAATCTTAGATTCCTTCTATTAGATGAAGTATTTTCTTTGCTGCAGCCTTCCATATCTAATCATAGGTTTTGTGAGGGCCTGCATATCCTAATGCAATATTTAGAAAACATTTTTCTAATCGTGCTACTTTAATATAGACTCTGATATTGGGAGGAGCTCAGCTGTAGGTAGAGAATTTCTTGTCATTTGGGATTCTAATTGCTAATGCAATTTCAGACAGTAAATGTATAAAAGATCACCACCAGTGGCAGGTTAGTATGCTTTCTGCAGAATTCAAGTATGAAATAAATATTGGTATATAAGGAAGTTCACATTGGATATTTTTATATTTGAAATAAAAGTGATGTTATTGCTTGCAAAACATGCATGCAAAACATCAAACTCCTTGTGGGTTTTTGGGGTTTTTTTAAGTATTTGAATCTGAGGCCTAGTCTTCTCATCGTGATGTTCCAGTATATACATATATATATGGCATATAAGGTAAAAACAAAATTGACAATTGACTGGTTTTGTAGACCAACTTTTGAATGAGTGAATATGAAAAGCTTTCAGCCTTCCAATGAAAGCTTTTTCAAACTTTGCCTTATTTGCTAGCATTTATTTGTATAATTACATTTTCCTTGTACTGTATTTTCCAAGGCTCTGAATATGTTATTAGTCTTCAAAGTCTTGCAGGCTTTGTTTGTTCCATTACTCTTACTATGTATAATGCAAGATTTTTTTCAACTCAGCATAGTTAAATATGCTACCATTGGAAAAGCTGTGTTTAACTTTTGTCTTTAGTGGATGGAAAAGTTAACCCAACTCTGAAGAAAAAACAAAATCTGTTGGAAGCTAAAGTAAAACTTCCAGACTTTTCAGACAGGAAGAAACTCTAAGTTAAAATTTATAAGTATGTTTTGGTAAGACTTAAAAACAAGCACCTCTCCTAATTAGAATTGTGCTTAAGCTTTTTTTTTTTTTNAAATTGCTTTTATGCTGCAAATTTTATGGATTCTGTTGGTTGAAAACAGGCTAAGCTCATGTGAAATGCTAGGGGAAAATAAGAACCTGATTTTCATTTGCAGGAAGGCTCCTTCTGGCGACTTAGCTAAATCCATGCAATTTTCCCTTGAGAGTTTGAAAGTACCATTTGAATGCCTCTAGTTGCACTCCCTGAACATCTTGTCTTGCCACTGCCCTTACAAGCATCCAGTTTACAGTTACAGGTTTTCCAGACAAGTATGCCAAAAGGTGCAATCATTTCCACTTAAATCCGTGTGTAGCTGACATGGTTCAGGTTTTTTTGCCACCGATGTCTGTCAGGTTAGTTCTTTTAAAGTGCATGAGGACTCTGCAGTGTAGCTTAAAACAAAACTAGTACTGCTGCATTTTTCCTAGCTGAATATTTACCATCCTGGTAAAGTAGAATAGAATGTGAAGGACAGCAGGATATAAAATCCCTCACTAATTCCTTCCTTATTTGTAAAACAACACACAAGGGGTGGTGGGTTTTTGTAATTAATTGGTCCAAGTGAAACAACTTAAGAGGCTGAATCTTAAGTCTATAAATGCTGCTAGACTCTTCAGACTGTTTGAGCTGCTTGTGTAGGGAGAGACCTAGCTGAGAATTTAAATTTTAGTCTATCAGGGATTGTTTGGCTCATATTTGGTTTCAGGCAGTGTTTTCTGTATTTGTATATTTTTTTAAACCTAGGGGTTTTGTGTACCTGAGGGTAAATTTACTTTTTCTTCTCTATATTTGTGTATATTTTATAATGTGTCTTGAAGCCTTCTGGTCCTGGCAGCACATAAGTAATAAATTGTTATTTATTATTATTGCTAATATTATTATGAGTGGGAGATCCACATGCAAAGTAAAGGTGTGGCATATGTTCCTAAATGTGCTTGATCAGATGCAAAAGGAAGAAAAAGAAACTGCTGACTTTAAATGCTACTATATGAGTTGTTAAAATGCAAGAATTCAAAAGGGAGCACGCTGCGAGGTGCTTAGCAAACTTGTGCCTGAAGTGGTGGAAGCATTTCGTACAGCTGATGTTGGGGCAAGTGGCTAATCCTGAGGCACAGCAGTGGGGCCTTTGCCTGTAGGGAAGACACAAGTTGTTTATAGGCAGTGCTTGTACAGGCTCAGCTGTGTAAAGAAAGGAAGTAGGGAAGTGAGAGAGAAAAGGAATCATACATGACAACACTTTGTAGCTGGAGGCGCGCAGGTGACAGAGTGCACCATGCTGACCAGTTTTGTGTTGTGACAAACTGGTATTTAGGTATTTGACTGCCGGCTATAAGGACAAAGTGAGGGAAAGCGAAGGGTGGGGATGCAGGATGGCTGGTATTTCTTAGCTAAACTAGCATGTGCTAGCTCCCTCAGACTTCCCTCCTTTCCTTTTCCTCTCTGTCATTTATTTCTTCCTCCCACACACCCACACAGTCTCCCCACACAGCTCCCCTGGCTGGGGACACTGTTGCCACAGCGCCACTTCACTGCATGAATGTGTTTGCCTTAGCATGCTCTGCTCAGCACAGGGTGCTTCAAAGCTTGTCCCCAGTTAGAAGCCATATGCACTGACACATGCAGAGGTCCCCATTTGCTGTTCACTTAGGCTTACAAACAGTCCATGCTGTGAAAACTTTCTTAACCTGGGTTTACTTGTTCTATGTTCCAAGGGCTGTGCAGTAGACACAATTCTCTGCATTCCAGTAGGTCCCAGGAAGTGAGTCCCAAGAATGCGTGAGTCACGATGGAAACCCCTGCTGTGTGGAACTGCCTGGTGTTGTACTTTTAAACTGGAAGTTCAGGAGGCTGAAAGGGATTTAGTGTGTTCAGGTGTGGATACACATCTTTGTGTACATTCCATATAATAGTTATTTACCTATGCTGCACATAATTTGAAAATACCAAACTGTTCATAAGAGCTACTCTGTTCCAAAGCCTCTCCATATGCTGTGCACATCTGAGTAAATTGGTTTGCTACTACTGAAGTCAATTTAGGTGACCAATTAATGAACAATGGGTCAAAGATTACAGGGGTTCAAGATGCTGTTCAAATTTTTCAGTGTCAACTGTAGAGGACAGGAGAGAATAGACTGCTTTTGGGTCACCTGTCTCATGACCTACTGTGGCTAGAAAAGGATATTCCTGCATTTATTAAGGAACTAATGATGTTTCTAATTCTAATATATTATTATAGAAGATTAGCATTCAAATCTCCTTGAGTCATTGCCAGTATAATTTCAGAAGCTAGACACTTCTGGTTTTCCATAGATTGTATTCTATGCTATTAAATTATGTCATTTCAGGCTGTTTTATTTTCTTTTTCTCGTGGTTTGGGGCAGAAGCTACTTACAGGTGTTACAAAATACTACCAAAATACTTCAAAGCTGGTTTGTTTCCTATTAATTGCAAGGCTGAGTTCAAATGATAAGATGTATTTTACAACAATGTATTTTAGAAAGGGGTGGAGGGACCTCTTGTTACTTTGAGCATTTAGGCCAGTGGGATCTGAACTTCTTGATTTTAAAATTCAACCTGCAACATAAAAGCAAAATATGAGTGTGTGCAAGGGCTCACTTTTTTCATCCACTGCTGACTTTGTCAGTGAAAGTGCTGTCCCTATGTGCTGATCCATTTGTGCTCCTTATCACCCAGTCAGGCTCCTCAGTTACAAGGTGCTGTCAGATACCAGTATATTTTCTGGCTTTTTTTCTTACAGGAATGCCCCTGTGTGATATCTCTTTCCCTGTTCTAATATCTTCTAGCCCAGCACAGTCTCTGTGATCTTTCAGCTCTGCATCGCAGTTCCAATTGCACACCCAATGCTCTTCCAGAAGCCTGTTTTCCTGTCAAGTGCTGCTTTTCTTATCCCACCTACTCCTTACACTCCTTCCCCACCATTCACACATACTGTCTTTTCTCCTAGTGCATTCACTCTCATGTATTTTTCTGCATTCTCACCCTGTCCTTCCCAATTACCAGACCTACTCAGTGTCATTCATTCTCTTGTGTTTTTAAAGCACCTTGTATAGACCCAAACCAATAAAAAATAAGCCATCATCCATTAGAAAAGCTTGATCTTGGTGTGATGTGGCCTTAAATAAACCAGTTTGTAAATTATGCTGTTACGTAAGACTCTTAGCTTTGCTTTCTGTTTTGAACAAGTTTTTAAGCATCCTGGTTACAGGGAAAAAAAAGAGCCTGTAAGTGTTACGCATAATGGATCATGATCCTAATGTTTATTATGGTGTTAAAATCTTGTCATTTCTTGGTAGTCTGCCATTCAATTTTTTTATGATGAAATTTCCAATTCAGAAGCAGGTCCTTCATAAAAACTGGCATTTAACATAAAAAAAAAATCAAAATTATGCACAGAATCAGCAATCAGTATTTATTCAGACATTTTCCATCCTTGTTTTTTGTAATGTACTTGTTTTAAATGAGATGCCAAAATTATTTAAACTGTATTTTATATTTCCTATAAGAAAACTCATCTTTTAACAATTGTGGTGAGGTTTGAAATCTACTACTTTCAGTGAAATGGACAGAAATACTTTTGAACATTGCTTGGCTTGTCAGATGTTAATAGAAGCAGCTTCTATTTTTTGTCATGTGAATATACACAAGTATTTATTCCTTATTTGTGGGTGCAAATTTTGTATACAGACACACCTGGTGCAAATTAGGAGTAAGGAAAGAGAGAAATACACATTTCACAGTGGCAAGCTTTTCTCAAACCTACATGAAAACATACTTATTTTTGTCAGGGGTGACCAGATACAGATGAGCCTGCCATGGCTCTACTCCCCCATTTCCAGCCACAAGCAAGGCTGAACACATGCCCAGTGGACGCATACAAAGGCTGAAGTGTAAAATCGGGTTGCCTCTAATCCAGGTCAATACAAATAAAATTCTGATTGGACTAGGTGGTTTAGAGTCAATGTCTTCTAAGAGCTGTCAGCCAGAACGTCAAGTGATGTTTGGAACAAGGAATACTCAACATATGACCCATCTAGAGTGTGTATCCTTCTTGATTAGCCTTCCTGTGCTGAACACAGGGCTGGGCAGCAGAGTGCTGTGTTATGATGGGAGCACTTTGATCTCAGTGCCACTTTTGTCAGAGAGTCCAGCCCTATCACAGGGTTTGACCTGTGTGGTGCATCCCTGCAACCAGTGTTCACAACTGCCTCATGGTAAAATGTCCCAGGAGGTCAGTGCATCTCACAGGGGTCCAAATCTACAGGGATATTTTGATGTTATTTCCAACAGCTAATGGGAAGATAGCAAAGGTCTTGGTCTACAGAGGTATTTTGATATCACTTTTGACAGCTGATGGGAAGGTATTCTCTGTATTATTCATGTGTGTACTGCCTAGTTTGCACAGGAGTTGAGGTCAGACTCCCAGTTCTGGGAGATACAAAGCATCTACTTATGCATGTGACTTAGAAATATGTGATTTTTCAACACATTGCAAGATAAGACATAAAATATTGAAGGAGGCTTTTTTGTTGGTTTTTTTTTTAATGCCTCTTCTGGTGTGATTGTAAATTTAGAAATTATGAATTTGTTCCAGATGGGAGGAAAAAAAGTCAATCTTAAAATTTCTTGTGAGGAAAAAGATGTAGAAAAAGTATTTAAAAATCATGGTTTTCAGTGCAGTTGAACTGATCAAATGCAAACAAGACATTTGATTGTCTTCATTAAAATACTTGGACAAAATGATGTTACAAAGGAATTGCAGTGAGAAATTGTTCTTCAGAAATATTTTGTCAGTTGTATTAATTGAAAATGTGTTAAATTTTCCTTTAGCAAGGGCCAGATCGATGTCACAAGAGGACTATAACATTAAAAGTTGTGGCTTAATCATAAATATTACCTTATTTCATAGGAATTGTACCTGTGCTGTGCAGAATAGTCAATGCAAATTTAAATTTGAAAGTGAGAGTCAGAAGAGTGTGTGATAAATCCAAGCCCAGAAAATAACTGAACAACTGTTTAACCTTTTTTTTTTAAGCATGTGCAACCTGATTACAGGGATTAATAAGTATTTTGAAGACAGAAGCAAATAATAATAGTAATAATAATAATAATAATAATAATGTGGTTCAAGATAACTTCTCTTCTGGCCAGTCTTTCCCTTGCAGACCTTGTATCTTGCCTCTCTTATTTCTTGTGCTAAGTGAGTGTGACCAAACAGCATTTGGCAGACAAAGAACTGTAGTGATGGAGACAAACATGTTTTATGAGATATTTATTTGCATGGTGTGCCTATATCTCAGTGGTGTATTTTCAGACAAGGTCTCTTTGGCTAGGTTGTGGTACAGACAGCCTTGAGCACTCATTCTGAATCACTCCAGCATCTTTGTGCTGGTCTCAAGTGTATATATCTTGTGTGAGAGAAGACATATCCTTGATACTCAGAATTCCACAGAGTAAACTGACCTTTTTAAATGGCTGTTTCTAAGCCAGGTAGATGGGGATTCAGCATTCTGAATCAGACCTGGAACAGACCCATCTTTTATTAATATAATGTCTTCTGATTTACTGCAGGAAGACACTGAAATGATTAAGTGTACCAGCAGTCTGCATAAAAGGCCTGGGTGACCTCCGAAGCACTTTGATAAATATCAAAGAAAAAATTTTAGACCTCTGTGATCAGCTTAAGGAAAATAAGGGCCATATCTCAGTTTGCTGGAAATGCTGTTAAAGTAGGAAGACAGGTAGTGCCTGCAGAGTGGCAGAAGATCTAGGTCACATCTTTTTCAATATGACCTAAAATTCATGAGTATGCTCGATGGAAAGTATCTTTCCAATGAAGTTTGCTTTGTGGTATTTCTCATTGGTGGTCTTTCCAAAAGAAAGCATAGGTAAATAATATAAACAGCTGATTGACCATTCTAAATGATCAATCTTGTCTGTCCTCTTTAGGGATGCTTATACGTCTACCATCTCCTTTGTTCTCCTTATTCCAAGAAAGAAGCAATACACACATAGATAGAGATCTTCTGAAAAAAAATTAACATCTTCTGATACAAAGTGTCTTACTAATTCCTTTATAGTGCTATTGTACCTTTTATTACAAGATCTCAAAGCACTTAAGAAATATTTGCTAACTAAACCTCACATCTCTCTGCAGAGAAGTGTGATTTGAACCCCATGCAAGCATAGCAAACAAGACACTGAAATTGGCTGGACATATAGTCATTAAATCCTTAAGGAACTACCTTCGTTGTGTAATGTGTATGTAAAAAATTATTAATCTCAGGTGGTTCAAGAGGTGATGTGGGGCAGAGGCTGCCCACAGATTACTCCTATTCAGCCTTTGGGTTTTTTTGCAGGGTGGGGCTGGAGGTGAGGCTGGGTATTCAACTTGCTCTGCCTGGGCTGTTAAGCATTACCTCCAGTCTGCCGTCTCACCTAGTGACTTGCTGCTGCTGCTGCTGTCCACAAAGATATGGGAAATGTGTGGACATGGCCATCAGTTGTGAATGAACCCAGGTGCTATCCCCTTGGTGGAGTAGGAGCAACTTAACTCCACTTTGGCCCCAACTTCTGCTGTCCAAGATAAGAACCGCAGCCTGGGGCAGCTTTGGCCCTTCCTGGTGTTGCAAGGGGCACTGTCCTCAGCCTATGCCTACCCAGCCACTGCAGAACAAGAGGTGGGGAGAGGCAGGGTGCATGTTTACATGCTGGACGTAGGCGAGTGCATTTGGTGGTAGAGGAAGGGTGATCTGAGTACAGGCTGCTGATGAGGGAGGAAGGAAGAGACCCAGCTATTTAAATGGTAGAATGTAGGCTGCTGCTCTGGGTGCAGAGTGGGTGATTGCTGCAGCAGCACTTCAAGAGGCATAGGTCCAACAAGGCAAGTTGACCTTAAGAGAAAAAAGATGAGGCCATAGACTGAAGATCTGCCTGTGTGCATGCTGGGTTCAGGACATCTTCAGTCTGCAACAGCTGTTGGAATTATGGACATATTTCTGGACAGAAGGAGATGTACCTGCACTGTGTAGCATATGTGGCATAAATGAAGAATCTCTGGGAAATGTTGAACCTGCTGGGTGTATACTGTGAAGTTAATCCCAGTGTGAACAGTAGGTGTTTATGCAGAAGAACCAGGCATTCAGCAGCCTGGACAAGTACCACGAATTCTCACATGCTGCCTGAAGACAATTTCTGGAAAGAGGGAAAAATGAATGTAGGGTAGCTCTAACCTACGCGGTGAACATGTAGGTTAGCATGGAGGCTTCCACCCACATGACCTACTTGTGGAACAGCTTCTTTTTTGAAATAAACAGAGCAGAATCATCCATGCCTGTTTGAGTAGGACGTGTATTTCTGTTGGCTGGAAGAAAGGAAGGTACAGTTGTCAAGCCCAGATGGAGGCTTTGAAATATGTATGATAGTGGCAGCTGTGTGTGGGAAGAATGAGTTTAAGTGTGTTGAGGAGGAGGAGGAGGCTTGTTTACTGTGCTACCGTCTTCTTGTAGCTGCAGAGTTGAATGAGGAGAGAAATGTGGAATGTGTTTCATGTCCATGGATTATTGCTTCACTGTGCTGGACAGTTTTTTTTCTCCCAATATTCATTATTTGTTTGAAAATTCATAAAGGGTCAGTGATTTCCATTGAAAGAGATTGCAAAGACATATCATCCGTATTTTGACAGTCCTGGATCAAGCCCCTGATTTCCTGAACTGGGCCCTTCTGCCTGCAGGATCCCTCTTGAAAGCTGGGCTGAGGCAGCTGTGTGCATGCTTTGGAGAGGAATGCATTGTCCTGTCAGCCTTTCTGATCTTAAATTTTGTATGTGCCCTTCTTATTAGTGTATTTTGTAGTCTGTGGTTCTGTAAATGGTTAAACCTATGTATGACTGGCATTTGGGTATCAGGGCCATGTTTTGTTGCTGCTGTAGTCACTGGTTGGCAGTGGTGCTCAGGGGTGGCTGCAGGTGATACCTGACTGAAGGCAGCAGTGTCATTCACCCTCTTCCTCATGGGGAAACAGGGGTGATCAGAAACAGATCGCTGAGCCCTCCCAGCCAAGCCCTGCCTACAGGCTGTCTGCTGCTTGGTTCCTGGGTTGCCTGCCTTCCTCTCTCCCTGCTTGGAAAGGCGACCTGTGGTGCTGACCTGGGGCAGCCCGTGAGGAGATCCGCCTCTCATAGCTGTGGAGTGCACCCCCTATTTTCAGGACAAAAGGCAATGCCAACCCTAGCCAAAAGGTTTAGTGATTTGTAAGAGACTATATGTATACGTACTTTCAATTATAAAAGAGAGGAGGATGTGCCATACACAATGAAAAATACTGCATTTATGTAGTGAAGCGGAGAGTGTCAAGTTAAATCACAACCTCCTTTGGATTTTATGTTTTCTTAAGATTTTTGTTTACGGCTTTCAGTCATCTCATTAATTAACACTTTTCTGTGGGGAGAATAAGGGTTCATGGTTTTTTCTTTTTCTTACAAGAATGTTTTCTAAGCATATTTTAATATGTATACATTTTTTTGCATTCCCATCCCAGAGCTTGAAATCAGTATTTTCTGAATAATTCCCTAGAATCTCTTTGAAGTATGTGGCCTAAAAAGCTCTTTGACTTATATGATCTAAAAAGAAAATCTGAAGATCTAATGTTTTCTGTTAGAAAAATATCAAGAAGGCATGAAAACTAATAACTTCTAGAATCAGAATCCATTTTAGTGTCAGGTGTTTTACTTTGTGCTAGTGCTTGTTTGGTCCTGTGCTGTCCCAAGAGCCTTTGCTCTTACACTCAGATAAGGTGTATCTGCCTCTTCAGAATGCCAGTTAACGTAGTGGATACACCTGATCTTGAGAGTGGTTGCCATTTTAATCTGTAATCGTATGACAGTCACTTCCGGATTTTTATCAGTTGAATGTCTACATCTTAAGTCATTCATCTGATCTGAGCTTCAAGCTTACATCTATCAGGCTTCTATTATAAACATCCTTCCTTCCCTCTTTATTTTCTTGTGGGTCTGTGAACAAACTGTGCTTCAGACCTTTGCCATTCATGAGGTATGTCCAAGCATTTTATAAAGAACCACAGCCAAAAAAGGAAGCAATATTGGTATTTATCCTTGGTATGACTTTTCCACAGCTTTATTTTTCTCACCTCAGCTGTGATGTGGACAACAGTGTAAAGAGCCAAAGTTAGAGGTCATCAAATATTTCATATGGCCAGTTCTCAGAAAATTGCATACGTCTGTAAAATCCAGTTTTCTTGAAGTAATGAAAGGTACTGAATTGATCAAAGTGTAGAACCATCAAAAAGTGAAATTTACACGTGTTTGTGTTGGACAAACACGATATCTTCACAACACTTCAAACAGAAGATGTTGCTGCAAATGGAGTGTGAAAAAATTATCTGCTTAATTAGTAGTAAACAATCATGGCAGCAAAAGAATTTTAGGTGTTTATATTCTATTACTCATAGTCCAGATTTGCTTCTAACAATTTTAATTTGAAAATTAGGCTCATTTTATTATTGTTCTACTCTCTTCCAAATGAGGATGTAACTTTTTTACTGCTTGAATTTCTGTGTGTTCTTCCTCCAGTTTTAAGGCCACAAGCTTGCACCTTGTGTTGCCATTTACATCTTAGAAATACAAGTACACATCGTTATCATCTGATAGTGCTTGCATCTTGTCTTCACTTTGTACGTAGACATAGAGGAGATTGAAGGTTCAAAACATAGCCTTTATCCAGCCTTGGTCTAATTTTCGTTCTTCCATGAAGCAGACACCATTTAGAAATACCTGTTTAATCTGGTAAACAGACAAGCTGAAGCATTCATTTAAATCTTTGAGCTCCTTGTCAAGGTCTGTGACTGAAAATATATTTTTTTCATGATAGAATTATCATATGGGCATTGCTTTATCAGCAAGAGACAGATGTAAGTGGTGTTTATTTAGAAGTGTTCATGTCTATATTTAAGTATGAGCATTCAAAAGATGTCTATAGGAGAGGGAGATAATCAAATCCTGAAGAATTTCTGCCAACTGACTTCTGTCAAGGTCAAAAGGATTATTTAATGAGTCTTGCTCAGTCAAGAGTTTTGACTGTGTTCTTCCAGAATGTCCTGAGCTTTAAGATGTCATCACAAGGAGTAAATTCTCTGGGCTCCAGTTTATCTATAAAATTGACAATAAAAGTAGCTATTGTTACTTTCCTGGATGATGTCTTCAGGTAAAATATGATTTTCCACTGCTTTGTTCATTGGGCTATGAATTCTAGTAAGTTTACTTTTCAGTTTCTTTTAAAGTCCTACCTGTAAATGTTAAACGATTGTAGACTCTTCTGAAATACTAGCTGTAATTTTTCTTTACAGTTTCTTCATATAAATCAGTAATACAGTGTTTTTAAACTACATTAGAGAATATTTGTTGCCTTAGTATGTAGGATATTTTATCAAATGTTATTAACATAAAGGAAAAAATTAATAAAAGAAAAACAAACCAGCAGCCTAATTTTACCTGGCAGTAGGTAGAGGAATTGGTTATGGCCCTTCAGTGCGGCTTACCCAAAAGTCCTTCATGTAGACTTTTTCTCTGCCTTCATGCGCCAAATGCTTAGAAAAATAATTTTTTTTTCAGAGACTTTGCTGCGGTTAAAGTACAGTAACCACCAGCAGTAGTAGGGTACTGTCATGATTTGACCCTGGCCAGCAACAGAGCACCATGCAGCCCTCGCTCATTACCCTGTGGTGGGACGGGGTGAGAATCAGGAGAGTAAAAGTGAGAAAACCCATGGGCTGAGATAAAGGCAGTTCAATTGGAAAAGCAAAAGCCATGCACACAAGCAAAGCAAAACAAGGAGTTTGTTTGGCTGGGCAGGCAGGTGTTCAGCCTTCAGGAAAGTAGGGCTCTGTCACACATCACAGTTACTTGGGAAGACAGATGTCATCACTCCAAACATCCCCCTCTTCCCTCTTTTTCCCTCTGCTTTATATAAGGAACATGATACCATATGCTGTGGAATATCCCTTTGGTCTCTTGGGATCAGCTGACCTGGCTGTGTCTCCTCCCAACTTCTTGTTTACCCCCAGCTTCCTCACTGGTGGGGCAGTGTGAGAGGCAGAAAAAGTTTGGACTTGGTGCAGGCACTGCTGAGCAGTAATTTAAACATCTATTTTCAACACTTTTCAGTAGTAATCTAAAACATAGTCCCACATTAGCTACTGTGAAGGAAAATTACTTTATCCAATCATATACAGCACAATTAAGAAGCTCAGAGAACACTACATGCATGGGAGATCCATTCAGGGTGTACTGCAGGGCCAAATAAAGGAGAGACAGCTCTGCCAAACAGAACATGTAATGAGAATGATTGAATCTTGTTTGTGGAGTATATGTAGGCTATATAGAACTGAACTTGTTGTAAGGGGACAGGTAGCAACAACTGAATTCAGCTCTTTTAGCTGATTTATCTCTGCAGGCTGAAATAAATGTAATTATGGTGCCCTAAACAGGCATTAAGGTTCAAAGTTCTAGCTCTGGTTTTCAGGGCCAATGGTGAGGAATGGCAGACTCCTCTTGAGGAGTGGACGTGTCCAAGGTATTCAACAGGAAGACTCCAATATCCCAAGACAAACTGAAGTTTTCGGTTCAGTTGTTACCAGCAACTGAGAAAATAACTTTGGTTATGTCTGTATCTTGCCTCTTACATTTTAATTGATAGAAGACTCAACTAAGTGAAAAGAGAATTTCATCCTAGTTATTGTCTTGCCTATATTGCACACAGATATGAGCAACCACCTATGGGAATTCAAATCCTTAAATTATTCTCCCAGTTGATAAGCCCTTTTCTAACATACCTTTAGCTCTTGGAAAGACTAATTGCAAAACTTTAATAAGCTTTTCTAAGAAATTACATTAGTGCTGCATTTCATATGCAACTTGGCTGGCTGATACTGAAGTGGTAATTTTTTTAACAACATTGTGCATCTTGGTTAAAAGCTGAATTAGTGTTAGTTTGCTGCTGACACTAACAAGGTGGATCCAGGGAAAAATTCCATAATGAGGACCTCCCCAAAGAATGGATAGTATCCCTTTAATGTGAACCAGAAGTTTGACATGGTATGAGTAAGAATTCTTTGTATGATTGAAAAACAGCGGACTGTAAAATTACATAGAAATGACAAAGCTATTTGTTTCAATGTCTTTCCGTTTCATGGAGATAGAAACAGATTTTGAACAGTCACTAAACATTTAAAAGGCAGTTCTGGTATGTAAGTGTGTTTGTAAAAACTTCCTGATCTGTTTAGACAGAAAATGGCAATGAAAAAGAATCAGTAAGGTTCGTGCCTAAACATGCACAGATAACTCTTCTTTATTCTAATGAGTGAGTTGAACCTGTCAAGTGCAGATGTTGCAATCACAGAATGATTTCCAGATTTACATGGGTGACAACTTGGATAGGATTTGAATTTTTTTTTATTGTTTCTATATAAGCATATTAAATAGCAGCCAAGTGCTACTGAGTACCTATTAGTTACTGACAGTCTAGTATACAATTTTACACTCAAATCTTCAGTTGGTCTTTGTCCCCTGACTCGTTTTTTTGCACTCTGAGTAACATGTTTGAAGTCTTACCAGCAGGAAGACACACAAGACCAAGTACTATTGAAGCAGTGTCTGTTCACCAGAATCCTCATGTGAAGCTTAAACCTGTAATGACCATAAAAAAGTCCTTCAGTAAATCTTGAAAATAGCTCAGAAGTATTTAAAATTTTGTAATCAGCTGGAGTCATTCAAGAGATACGTGAATTTCGCAAACAGTGAAGAGATTTCATAATCCTTGATGCAACTAATCACCTTCCTTACCTGGAACCCCAGACAATGTAATCATATGATCACTCAAGTTGGAAGTAAGCCATGAGGTCATCCAGTCCAATCCCTTAGTCAGAGCATGCTCAACACTGACCTAGGTTTACTAGGACTTTGTCCACCTGAATTCTGACTGAAAAATTGGAAACCTCCTCTCTTTTACAGTTACACATCCTTATCTTTCTGTTGTGTTGTGCAGAACTGCTCAATCACACTGCCTGCTAAGACTCTCGCTGGTGATAATCCTGTTTGCTGGATATATGAGAGTGTAACACACTCATAATCCATCATGTATCCCAGTACAGCATATTTTCAGGTACTTTTATAAGCATGTATTACACATCCAGATTTTTCAATAGTTCTTGTTAAATATAGATGGAGACTGCTATTGAAGTTTTTAACAGGAACCACACCACAGAACTATTTAAAGGTAACAGATAAGCACCAGAATTGGAGTTTCCTTTGGTATTAATTGTTTTTTTTTACAGTGCTGCTCTCCTCTGCAGATGCAGAGAAAGTATTTCTTGTTATTTATTAGGTTAGTTCAGTAACTATTTCATTCACACAGAATGAAGAGAAATCAATTCAGTGAGAAACCAGCTGGGAGTTAGAAAGTAGGAAAACTGGTTTTCCTCCTACTCACCTGCGAATAACAATGAGGTGTGGGAGGATAATATCTACTACCTCTAAAATCTTGTACAGCATAGTGAAAAGAAACACTAAATCTGGTTTTACTTACTACAGAAAACATACAATTTCTTTAGTATGTAATTTAAATACATAATGTGTTGTTTTAAGCTTTTCTTCACATTTGCAACACATCTAAAGATAATTTATTTAGTTCAGAACTGTTCAGAATTCTGCTTGGAGATATTTTAGCATATTCCAGCCTATCACCGGTCATGATACTTATCTAAGAGAAATAAAATAAATGCACCATTTTAGTCAGAATTTTCTAGTATAATTAAAAATAAGGAGTATAGCAAAAACCATTTTTTTAGGGGTAGTGTTTGCGATTTTATTACTTGGTTTTGGTCCTTACAAGTCTGGTTACCTTCCTGAACTCTAGAGTCCTTTTTTTTCTGCCTGTGGTTGACTAGGCAGTTGTATTCAGTGTGACATTTTCGTAATGCTCACATGACATCAATGCCTTAGGCCTTATTTCTCTGCAGTTTTCTTCACCAGAAGCTTCATCAAAAAATGGCAAGTTGTGCAAAATGCAGCAATCTGCTTACTAAGTATATCTTAGGATATACTTAGGATATACCACAAAGAAATTTGGTATTTTTTGTTTGTTTTGTCCAGCTACACTGGTGTTTCCTGTATTTTTTTCAAGATGAATTTAAAGTACTGGTTTGGATTACAAAACAGTAAATTGCTGTGGATTTTTCTGCTTTGCTCTTGGTTGCTCCTCCTGTGCTATTATGCAACAGTGAAGTTAACAGATGTACTATTTTGCCTTTTTATGAAATTGCCACTGATAGGGAACATCTCTGTTGTAAATCTTACTCCTCTATTTTGATCTAAATAAATACGATGACCTGTGAAAAAATTATGTATGAAAAATCTCTTTTATTAGTTTTTTAAAAATATCACCATTAATAAGAGTAAAGAAATTAAAATCAGGGAAGCAGACTTCATTGTTTTTGAGATTTTATTAAAGATAGCAATTTATTGGTTTTCTGTTAGTTTTAAAAAAAACATAGCTTGATAGAAATATTACAATACATGGACAGTTTATGCTGCTGAATAATGTGCATTGATACCATTTAGGCTGTTTTATGACAGTTCCATGTAAATCACCCCTTTCCATATGACATTTAGAATTGTTTAAATAAGAAAAGGATAAGAAATTAACAGGCCCTCTCTGATCAGTTTCAAGTTTCTTCTAAAGGTGATAATGGTCTGATAATACCAAAGAGAAAGTCCTATCTGAAGCTTGCTGTCTATATTTGGCAGCAAAAGAATTTCTAATTGACTGAGTGCTACTAAGGGAAAGCAAACCTTGAACGGTACATGAGATCCTTTCAGATTCCTTCCCTGATTTATTGAATTGTTTAGAGAGGCAAGAGTTTCTCTAATATTTTCTCCATCTTCAGTCTGAAAACCTGGGAAGTAGTAATGACAAAAACCAAAATAAGGGTAGGAAAATGTCTATAGATAAGCAATTATAATGCTGTTGTAATACTGTGATATGTAGATTGATTAAATTTTTAAAGCTAAATACATTTAAAATATAGACATCATGATGTGATAGTTATCCTTTTACCATACAAGGTCAATAAACACTTGGTTAAAATATGGCCATTTCTGCTCCAGAATTTTTGTGCTTATTTTTCAAATTGACTGTGGATTAATGTGCTTACCTTGGCATTGATGCAGGTGTTGTAATTATAGACAAGAAATTCCTGAAGTAGTATGTTAGTATATAGTAGTATATTCATTATAATACTACTTTATTGCAATATTATATCATATTTTGCTTCTAGATGAAGTACGTTTTGACTATGTTCATAGCTGCGTAAAGCCTTCTTGAAAAGAGAACCCTTTGCAGAGAAGCACAATGTATTTTTACTTCACTGCATGTATACAAGTTGATGATTGGATGTCAAGCATTTTATGAATCAAACCAGTATTTAAATAGTATTTTCCTTTGAAAGATAATACAATTTCATGTAAAGGCAAACTGTGGTATTCTAACTTGGAGTCAATGTGCATTTTCTGGGTTATTGTTTTGTTTCAGTGTTTTCCACTCAAAAGAAAATGTTTGCCTACCTGTATTCAATTTGCCATACTTATAGATGTTATTACCTTTGTTTTTTAGTTATCTATTTTGGAAGCAGATACAAGGAATGCCTGCAGCGAGGAAAAATTTCATGGTTCTCATAACAATTGTCACTGTATTGTAACTGCTACTATGCTAAGGACTCGGTTCTTTGAAACGTAATACTAATTTTGATCTCACTGTGGCTGCACATGAGCTCCCTAAACACATAACGAAAACAATTTATCAGAGCACTAGTTCCAGCAGAGTAAGTTAGCACACATCTGTGTGGATACTGTGGGAGATCACTGCTGAGTGTTATCTCATTAGACTGAAGGTCATCACTTAGATTTTCTGATATTACTCTTTCTGAGCTGGCATCAGAACTAGTAACCAATAATTGCAGGTAACCAACAGAAGGAGTAAAAAATATCATTTGTATGATCCATATAGTCATTTCACAGTTGTCTACTTTTAAAAACCTTCTTGAAGTAGATAGAAGACATTGCCCGAGCTGTAATGGAGTGCACTTTTGCAATCAATAGGCTAGGCAACCAGCCAGTTTGTAATTCAGCAAGACACAATGCATTATCTGTTTTGACAGTCTTCATGGCTAAATAGTCTGGCTCTTTTAATATCTAACTGTGTTTATAAATAGAAATGAAGAAGTAAAATGGCTGATCTTGACAGCAAACTTTGGATATGGCCAGAGTTCACACATGCTTCTTCCCTTGAGTGGAGTGGGAAGAACAAGGTAAACTGAGTTAACTGGAACTTGAAAAACTTCTCCAGCATGTGTTTTCCTTGAGGTTTCAGTAATGCATGAAGAAATGTGATATTTATGAGCTCTGCAGTGAGACTTGTAAAATATATTGGGTTTTGCACCAAGAAAACAGTTATTTTAGTGGCAAAATAATTCACATGAGCATTCACAAAGAGCTGTACTTAGAATAGTCGCTGTCCAGTTTGCATGTTGTGTGAAGAAGAATGGGACAGGAAGAAGTAGTCCTTGTTTCTGATTACTATTTCTTGCTTCAGATAAAGTATTTTAGCAGATAATTTTCATGGTAAAATACAGGCAGAAGGCTGGAACCTCAGTATAAGTTCCGAAGACATCTGTGGGCTCTCTTCTATGGTAGCACAACTTACCGGGAAAGGTGGGCATAATACTCTTTGATGTTGTCAGTAATACACATCTTCTTGAAGACAGGAATTATTCTTTAAGTTCAGTTTGAGTTGAAATGGGTGTAGAAGGTGCATCTGTTAGCAAGTAATATACTCTGATACTGCATAAAAGTTGATACCAAGAATTCATCTTTTCCTTCCACCATGTGTTACAGTAAGCAGTCCCAAAAGTTAAATGCTGGACTCTTAAAGCCCTTCTTGGGCTTCAAGCTGTGAGCACTCATCTCATACAAGAAATTGACTGAGGTCACTTAAATTCTGCATATATTTGCCTTGCAGGAGAGGTTGGGATTCCAGACATACTTCTTTACCTTACTATAGCCACTTCATTTTTGCTCTAATTTTATCTTGCTTTATGGTCTCTTCCTTGGAAATTAGTGTTGCGTGAGAGCTGTGGTTTCCCCTTTAGCCAGGTATCTAAAAACCCTGTGCAGTGTTGCACCTGAAGCTCCTGGTATGTACAGGCATAATCCAAACCCAGCTTTCCTGAGTGTAAACAGAACAGCCCCTTATGGTGGTGCTCAAAGTCCAGGTGGACTCAGCTCAGCTCTGCATTGAGTAGTTGGCTTGATTTCATGACATGTGGGTGGTATCACAGCGTGTCCTGTAAAATTTGTAACAGGTCTCTGAGCCAGGATTGTTGCCTGATTCAGAGCTAGAGGTTGAAGGTGATCCAGTCTAGTTGTTAGTCAGAACTGGATGTCTCAAGATGGGCATTCTGATACAGGCTGCTCAGCAGCTCTGCTCTGGGACTCCAGTGTCCAGTTTCTTGTTGAGTGGTTACAGGTGGTCTGGTCTGGAGAGGTTCTTGTTCTTGCAGAGGTGCTGCAATGGGCTACTGCCATAATATAAACAAATGGGCATCACCTAGAAACCTCCAACGTTTATAAATGTTATCTGGGTAACCAGCTCTTTTTTTTGTGTTGTGAAGAACAGGGCAGAATACTGGAAAGTATTTACCAAGTGTTTTGGGGAAACAGTATGTATTCTGCATGTCAGAATTAGAGGTACCTTATATAAAATCAGAGAGACTATCTGTCCATCCTATCCACCTGCCTTGGTTATAACAACTTCCCTTGTAAACATGAGATAAATTTACTTGGACCAGTGTTCTTATACTCAAGGATAATGTTTTAAATCTGTGTGGCATTTCACTGTGGCCAGTTTATGTGGTGGTTGACTCATTTTCTTAGGAGATTGTTCTGGTTCATGTTACACACGCATTGGTTTATGTGTTAGCTAACAATCTTGTGTTGCTGTTGTCACTGTTGTGACAGTAAGGCCAGCTGATGATCTCAGTCTCCATCAAGGTGATGATATGAGTCTCCATCACAAGTATCCTTGTAGCAGCCTTTTCAACTCGTTTGGATGAGAACCCCCCCCAACCTCTGGTTTACTCCCACTGGCCTGCAGTCCCTTGTCAACACTCCAGTATATGCATGACGAGTTTCTAGTTAAAATCATCTCATCTGTGTGCAAAAAGTTGTCTGGTTCAATGATATGCATATCTCAATAGATAAATAGTGTCCATTAGTTCACTATTTACTTCATATGAGCAAAAGCAGGACCCGCCTGGGTTGTTCCCTGGGCTGCTGGGAACTCCCTGCCTCCCCAGTCCCTGACATGCAGTTTATTATCTTGTTATCATGGACTGGGACTGCCTGTGGAGTTCTTTTATCGATTCCTCAGACCTCTGGTGGAGCTGGGACTGCCTGAGGCGGGTTGCAGTAGCTATCCATCAATTATCTCATCTGTACAGAAACTAGCTGGGGAGTTCCCAGGACTGCCCAGGGAGTTCCTCTGGATGACTCAGCACACCCAGCATGTGCAGGGGCACAGCCCTTGTCCCCAGCTGCATTACAATTACAGCTACTGTCTTAGTTCGGAGTGCACGTGCATGTACCCACCTGGTGCATGGAGGCAGGAGTGTTGGGAGGACCAAGAGGTTTTGCAGAGGCCAGTTGATGCTTGGCATTTCCTGGTGTGTCCTGCTCGACTGACTAGTTGGCTGTGTTCTTTGCTGGGCACAGATGCCTTTGTTTTTTGTTTGTTTTTTTTTTTCATGCCAGGCTGCCATGTTTTTTACAAGCTAATACAAAGTGCTTTTCCTGCCATGGAAAATCAAAAACATCGTGCTCACTGTCACCAGAAGTACATTTCAGCAACGGTCTTGTTACTGGAATGATTTGCCACTTTTTTACCTGCTACAACAGGTGTTGTTTGAGCCTTCTGTTTCTTCAAGAAGAAAGGGCAGCCGATTACTGAACTTGTAGTGCTTACTGACTAAAAAATGCTGTTGGAGAATATCTCAATCTCATGGGTTTGGGACCTGGTGCGATATCAGGTAGTTGTCATAAAGTGGCTTCCCTAATATGTAAGGGGATGTAAATTTAAACTTCCATATAATTAATCTCCTTTTTCTTTTGCAAATGAAATGAAAAGTTGTGAACAAGCTAGAAGTACAGTAAACAGATAAGTCTGAAAGGTTAGTTTGGAAACTCAAGAAACAGTTAAAGTTGATTAGAGTAAGAAAGAGTGAGAGAGGTTTGAGCTGTGTCTGTGTTCATGAGCATATAAGGCAAGATAGGGTTCCTTGCTGTTTCCTTTTTCAGACCGCTCTCTCCAAAGACAGTCTCCATGTAGCAGATGAGGTCGTTGTGCTTCTTCTCTTGACCTGTCCTATGGGGATGTTGAGAAGCCAAGTGTACACCACATTGAAATTGCAGCACATCAAACTTACTCATTCTGAACAAAACAAGGGGAAAAATTAAAAATATATATTCACTTACTAGTGTTGTTCAAAATCAATATTTTCTGTATGAAATACGATGTAAGAACAGTGAAGGTGGGAGAGGTATAATGGACAAGAAGATCTCCAAAGGTAATAGAGACCTTGGTAACTCTGTTGGCAGAAATAGATCAGCTGGTCAGAATTATAGTATCTAACTATTAAAGACACAGTATGCTAAAGAAGGTCTTTGAAAACTGATCACTGTGAGCTGCATAAGAGAAGTACTTGGATTTACACTAACAGTAGTATGGCTGCACTTGGAGGGAATGAAGTGTGTGTGCTTTGGAAATGGCTGTTTCTGTAGGAGTGTAGGTGTGTGGAAAATAACCTTGATACAGTGCCTGGAGAACTGCCTAGGGGTCAGGATACCTGAGTTCATTCCCGGGGTCCCCTGCTGCCTTGCTGCTTTGGCCAGCTCATTTTCCCATGCCTTGCTTTCACCAACAACAATCAGGAAACAAATCCTTCATTTCCTCTGAGATTGATTAATGAGAAAGACAATGAAAGCAGGAAGTGTTATCATCTGTGGTTGGAATGCCACACACCTAGTGAATGCTTAACCCACACTTGTAGTTTTAATTTAAATGCAGTTAGTTTATATTGGGGGTTTTCCCATGGCTTCTTTAGAGATGTGAGATAATGAGATTTTTTTTTCTCCCAAAATGCAACTCTTTAGAGCAGTGTCTTGCCTGAAGTGTTGTGTAAAGAATAGTCGTGTTTATGAGGACAGTATAACACATTAGATCACCTTTCATTGAACCACATGCTTTATAATTAATGTACAAAATTATGTCCTGTCTTTTTTTCAAGTGGAGCTTGAGTAGTAGCAACCTCTGCTGTGGTCTAAATTGCAGAAAATCCTTATCTTACTAATAGCTTTATTTATTAATATACTTTACCTATCTGTCATAAATTATACTTCAGCTGCTGCAGCTGAAGTGTGCAAAAGGAAGAAAAGCTTAAGCAAAAGCTGAAGATGAGCCTGATCAGAGATTTGAGCTGTTTTTTACAATATGGGTTTGCAGCTGACTTATTTTGTGTATTGTTGGATGAATGACAAAGTGGGATGAAGCCCTCAGTGTCCCTTACCTTCCCTGAAGAGAAGGAGAATTGCTCAACTTAGATGCATATCACATAAAAGCCTGTCTTTCTAGACTGATGTGGGGAGTCATTCATTACTATTTTCACAGTGCTCAGGAAACAGACCTTTAAAACCTTTTATTTCCTAAGCCATAGTAGGGCAGCACTGAGGTTGCTGTGTCTCAGAAGATTGTAGTGACTGTCTTATTTGCATTTCCAGCTCTCTCCACATGTTGATGAGATACATTTGTAATGGCCTTATCTAAGTTCAGCAATTAAGAAGGCAGCTATTACCTTATTAATTAAAAAGGGAAGAAATTGAAAGCAAAATCGGTTACTCTTTGATCAGTCAAAATTGCTTTCCTGTAGTGGTATTCAAACTTTATTTCTGAACTTGAAAAGGTTGGTTCAATGTAGAAGTTTCTGGGGTTTTAAGAAAACCATTTTTTTTTTTTTTTAATTTCGCACTTAATAAAATGTAGTTTCTTTTTTGGGGTAATTAACTTACAAACTGCCAGGGGCTTTCCAGCCATGGGAAACCCTATCCTAAAGCTCATTTTAGCACAGACAGCTGTAGAACAAGTCTTACCTTCTTAGCTAGCTATCCCAAACATTGTCTAGAGAGCTGCTTTTCCTGTCTTGACTGCAAGGGCACTGCTGCAGAGAGTGTACCAATCATGCTGAAATGTGTAAAATTATCATTTAAGCCAAAATAATGACATAACCTTCTGAGCAGTGTATAATCCTAATAAGATTAAGTTTTACCAAAGAAAAATATAAAATATATAACTTAATAAAATCATAATCTATCATGAATAAACTGTATTATACATGTTCGCTGAGTGGATTATATAAATTTAATGAAATTACACTGTCTTATAAGCAGGATACAATAAGTAGTAATGGCAGCTTTTCTATACACAATATAAGAGAGCAAGGAAGAAGATTGGAGATTATTAGAAAATGAGTTTAGTCAAAACAATTAAAAAGATAAAGATAAAAATAGAATAATAATTTCTTAAGTACTGCAGCAATGAGCTTCATGCTTCTTTGAGTGTATTAGCCAAGATCAAAGATATATATGAGCATGTAAGAAGACTGACATGGTGTTGGAGAGGAATGACACAGCTGATATAATTGCAAAAGATTTGAGAAAATGTAGTACTTTCTCAGCATCTGCTCAAATTTTTATTCGTGTTTCTTTAGTACACTGTATATTTGTCCATTCCATATCTTCATTTGATACGTGGCAGTGAATTTCAGGCTGTTAACACTTCTGAGCCAGATGGCATACACTCTGTCATGCTGAGATCATGTTAGAAATATCATCTATGCAACTCAGCTGAGATAGAGTAGCACTTTAAAATAAATTCCTCAGTTGTCCACTATGGATTTTTTTTTCCTGAGGGGATTGCATCCATGTAAAAAGAATAAAGATGCTTTTGTTGCTGTCAAAGAATAAAGCATTTCCAAGTATTTTTGGTAGTGTACCAAATTTCAGTGTAGTTTGCTGTAGTAAGGAATATTTGTCCTTATAGAAGTACTTAAACTATTATGAAAACTGCTTTTAAAATTATGTTAGCACAAACACATTACCTCTCCAAGAACTGTGCTGCATGTTATTGGAAACCTTTACAGTCAAGAGTCATGCTAAGACAGAATCATCTGAGACTTAAACTTTCCAGTAAGAGTAACAGAGTAAGGGATTTTCCTGGGTTAAGTGGAGGGAAGATGAAAAGAGAAAGGAAGAGCCTATTGAGTTGCTTTCTTGTTTGTCCAGATTAAAACACGTCCCGTATTCCAAAAGGCATAATTGTAAAAGATATCTCTTGTCATGGAAACACAAGATCTTGTTATCTTACACAGCTTGGTCCCCATTCCACACCTTCATAACAAGTGCTAAAGCACCAGGACTTAAACAGTGTAGTATCTATAAAAACTAGACCCAAGAGTCAAACAGTTTTTTCTTTTATGCATATTAATTTTATAGTAGATTTTATTATTTTGTGTATCTATAAAATCTCAGTGGTTTAAAACTCCATCCTTGTTTATATTTGGACAATGCTGGTGGCTTCAAAGAAAGAGACCACAGGAGGTTATATAGAATGTAAAGGATTATATTTAAGAGTCTCTGAATTTACATCATATAGTAAGGCATTAGGATTATGTGTGTTGTATAAGATGATTCATATCATATGACTAAACCATGAAAATGAAGTTAAATTTCCTACTATGCACTAGTCTTCATGTGCAATGTGCTGGATAGAAGAGCCGTCCCCCCACTGAAGGCTGCAAAGGGAAACGTGAGCCATTAGCTTGGATGAGGACAGTGCTGGACATTTACAAGGGTGTCCCTTTATCCAGTTACTGAGATTCTAATCAGTCTCTTCTGATAGAAGCAAGTGTCATGTTTTACTAGTGTAGTTTTTAGTTCTAATTTGTGTAGGTAAAAGAGAAAGGAGGGATAGGAGAAATACTTATTTCAAGGTTCCTAACCAGTAAGCAGTTCAAAGTAAAATAGATGGCATTTGCGTTAACTATTCCTTTGACTCTGTTTTTGTTGCCTTGTCTGTTACTTTTCTTCTCTATATGATGAACTTGTTTTCTGAGACTACTGGCTTTTGATGGGCCAGGAGCTCATCCTTTTCTATATTAAGTGGCATATGATTTTGAAACCTGCTTAAGAAACAAAGCAACCTAAAACAACCACAGCACTTGCAGCTGATGTGGAAGAAGATGGAATATGAGCTCTCACTGTTTGCCTTAGCTTACTGACAATGAATCTTCTGGGGTGATGCTTCTTTTTTACTTCTGACCTTTCAAATACGAGTATTTTTCCCTATTCTTTGCACAGAAAAAATGATTCTGAGTAGCACACAGTGCATTTTCATGCTTCTTGCACCTTAATTAATTGTAGATTTAATGGTTAGATGTATTACACTGTGTTTTAGTATTTAAAAGGCTCTTGGTCCTTTCATTTTTTTCTTTAGGCCTCTTTTTCATTTGTCTGTAGATGCAAATATCTGCCTTTTTCTTACCTAAAGTCTGTAGCTTCTCTGATACAAAGATGTAGCTCTTGATTACATTTTGTCCAGCTTGTGCTTGCTATCATAACTAACAAAGATACAGGGAGGAGAGGAGAAGCAACAAGAATAAATCAGTGTGCCTGTGAGTAGTAGTGGAATGGCAGTGGGCAAGAAGAATCAGTAGTTCCATGCAATCAAGAACAGTAATATATTTATTAAGCAGCTACAACCTATGACTTCATTTGAAGCATTTTCTGTTAAAAATATCTTGTTATTCTCCATCTCACCTGGACTTGCTCTGTATGTTGCAACTACAGAGCTGTTGTTACAGGATGGAGGCTGTCCACAGGTGCCTGCAAATGGCCCCATACACACCACCACTTGAAACAGTCAACTGCTGAGGCACAGTTAATTTGTTACAGCAAGTAATGATGTCT
This sequence comes from Toxostoma redivivum, assembly GCA_013397375.1. Taxonomy (NCBI): domain Eukaryota; kingdom Metazoa; phylum Chordata; class Aves; order Passeriformes; family Mimidae; genus Toxostoma; species Toxostoma redivivum. The sequence goes on from VXBI01011699.1 coordinate 498,642, forward strand.
AGAGGCTGTAGAAATTAAAGCTGGCAGTGACCAGTAATAAATGCTCCGAGGTTATAAAAAAACTTCCATATTTTGAAGAGGAAAATCAGACCATGTTCTTTGTATGATAGATTGTAAAATGTGAAATATGAGAGGAATTACAACTTCAAGCAATTTGATTTTGCAGGCTGGTAGAGCTAAACTTCCATCTTCTTGTGGAAATATAACATGTGTCTTAAGCCTGAGTGGTTTAGTGGGTCAGATTACATCTGCCCCCCACCTTCGAGCTGGTGGCCTGTCCCCAGGAAGGTGCCTGATGCCCTGAGGCTGGGACTGGCCCCTTGCCACTGGCTGCCCTGCACCTGGCTGAGGATAGGATGGGCCCTGACTAGCCCCCTGCCACTCCCTGCCCCTGAGGCCTCCCTGACACCCTTTTCTGAATTAGTATCCTATGATGTGGGTTATGTTTGGTTGCTTAGTGCTTTTTTGTTATTTCTTGTGGACTTTGTGAGTGTTACTCCCATGTTTTATTCTGGTAGTGTTGTCTTTTTTGCCAGCCTAGACTACTGCCTTATTTCATAGAGGGCCACATGAAGTAAATGGTGTTCATCTCGAAAATGATAACTTGAGGACAGTGATTTTTCATAATCACAGGTAGGTAGATGAAAAATTACCCTTTAATAGTATTAGTGCTTGTAGAGACTTAACCAGTTCTCCTGCCCTGAGCTCTAAGGAGTGCTTGTGATTATGAGAGTGAATTTGAAAGAGGATGAAATTCTAGATTCAGTGAATTTAATGGGGGATTTTCTGCATTGGTAAGACTAGTAACAGAATTTTTATAATCTCAAGAGATCTTGTCCACACAATGGAGCTTCATGGCATGGGGGAGAAGGGAGTCTCCATGCCCTGGAAACAGATTTATGAGGAAATAGGTTTTCTGTTTGACTCTTAAGAAGTCAAATTAGGGGTAGGCCATTAGCTGCAGTCCTGAAGTGAACACCTTGTGAAAAAACTGTCCTACTGAAGCAATTCTTTATTTTCGTATAGTAGACAGACATATATGATTAGTTTATTCTATGTAATTCAACATATCTCACTGAGAGTGCTGCTTGGTTTCATCTTATCTTTATAGCTGTTTTTCTCCTGCAGCAACTTAACAAGTGTTTTCTGTGCTCTGAGTTTTGTGTGCTGACATCCTTTAGATGGCCATTACTTGTAGATGCTAACTTCAACTTTAGATGTTATTACTTGTCATTACATTATCGCAGTTTAAAGGTACTGTAGTATCAACTCTAGTGGCATGGCCCCTTTAAGCTTCTAGGAGAAAAAGGACCAGCAGTAAGTATTTTATACCTGTTCAGTTATTTTCTTAGTATTGCATACTCTGCTTATAAGTTTCTGATTCTATCTGTATTATCTACCTGTACTGTTACGTGGTATAGGGAAGCTGTGTCTGTTTTTTGACAAATTTGCCATTTTCTAAATCACTGTTTTCCTTCGAGCTTTAGTTAGATACAAAACTGGAAAGTATTTCCTCTGAAATGCTGTTCTGGCTTACATTTCCAAGGGGGAAAAAGAAGTAATCTGTTTAACAGCTTGGGGATGTTTCATGTATAGATTCACCACCTGCGAATTTTCAAAATAAGGTCTCTTCTGAAAATACAATCCTAAATCTGAGGTAACACCAGGGTGCCTTGGAGAACATTGTTTAGAGGGAGTTTATATTTCCTTGCTGTGATTTTTTCACATCTGTTAGATAGCATTCACATTGAGGAGCATGGTCTTTAAAAATTTGTTTCATACCAAAAACCACCAGTAGCTGCATGCTGTGCTTTTCCTATTCCAGACCCACAAAGGATGTAGATCATTACTGATTCTGTTTAATTAATGCTGCTGAGACTCAGGCAGCTCTGGAGTCCTAACTCTAATCCTAAGTGTTGATAGGTGTCAGAAGAGTTTTCTTGAGCACTCTAGAAAGGAAAGGAGGTGCAATGAATGGAGTGAATATATGCATATTATTTGTATGAATAAGCTGTAACCATTTCTCCCTGAATACTGTACATTTTTTTCATTGGCTCTGAATGTTCTCAATAAAGATGTAATTTTCTCTTTCTTATATGGATTTTTATTTGTTAATGTTTTTGTAGAGTAGTTGCTTCATACCTACCCTCTGAAATGTTTGGGTATTTCCCTTTAGGAGTTTCCCCTTATTCCCAATGATATAATTACATTTTGTCTTGAAGCTCTGTGTTCATAACAGAATAATAAGGAGAGAAGTTGCTTGGTTTGTGATTGATTAGTGGATGTACAATCTCAATTCCCTTGGAAAGTGGGCGTGTGATTGTTTGAGTCTGTGTTTCTTTGGAGAGGGACCATTTCAGGGAATTGTAGTTAGAGCTGCAAACAATCCATTAGTCACTCTTCCAAGCCCTGCCAGGATAATACTGTTCCCTGCAGTACATTATTGAATGTTTCGTCCAATATTGGTTTGAGTGACTCAAGCCATGAGGCTTCCACCACTTCCTCTGAGAAACTATTTCATGGTCTGACAGAGCTAACTGTTAGGAAATATTTCCTGGTACTCAGCCTAAACTTTTTAACACCCAGATTGATCTCATTACTGTTAGGTATACTTTTTTCCCCAGCTCTGTCTTGTTTGGCATTCACACTCTTGAGTGAATACTAGATGGTATCATATCTCCTCATAAGTCAAGCAAATGCATAATTAGTTCTTCTATTTCAGCTCTCCAAATAGGCCATCTGTTTGGTGGAAAACAGGGCTGAATATGGGAAGATTTTTTTCTACTAAGTGCTTGTTTCAAACAAATAATACGAAAAAGTGCATTAGGAGTTCTTAGTAGCTCCAAGGAGCCCAAACTTATATTTAAAAGGCTTTTCAAAAATTATATAAAATATTGTAACTTTTCCAGGCAGTCATTTGAAATAGTATTACCTTTTTCTAGTGCAATATACAGCTCTAGCACTAATAGTCTGTGACATCTCACGGCTTCAGGGAATATTTGGTAATGTTGCTTCATCTATTCATCAAGCAAATTCTAAGTAGCTACAGCCTGGAGAGGAGAGAGCATTGGCAACAGAATTGCAAGCAGATCCAGGGGCCATTTGAATGTTTGTCATTCACCACTTTACAGCCAGAATTTACAAGTGTTTGGGTCGCATAAGGATTGTTGAGGAAGGAAGTGTACTTTAATCCATCCAATCATTACATATCTCTGGATTTCTTCCTGGTAGCCAACATCTGTTTGGTATTCCTCTCCTTCCATCCTTCCTTCCTGTCTTCCTGTCTGCCTTACTATAGTGTAAGTTTTGCAAAGATCTATGCAGATAATAAATTGAATTTTGCAGCATCTGGATATATGCTATTCTTATTCTTATGGATAGTCTTCTATTTGGTCAAAGACTCCTAGTCAGTGGAACATTTATGTTTACAGTAAGACTTCTAAATTAGGACTCCATGCTTGCTTTGAAAAACATGCAGTATAAAATCTAAGCATATATATGTTTATGTTTTTTGACAAATCACTGTGTAATTTGGGAACCAAGCCCATGTTTTGTTAATTTTTTACCTCAGATTACCTGATCTGTGTGGGTTTGTGACCCGGGCTTCCAGCTTGGGGAGTAAACAAGCTGCATGCACTTCCTCTGAACTGTACTAGAAAGGATGTGCAAGTCCTCAGGCAAGAGCATTCCTGAGCTAACTTATTACAGTTTTACTAAGCTCATTAAGGGAGAAAAACTCAGTGATCACATTAAGATCAAGTCAAGTTTGCACCAAATCAGTGGGTTCAGGTGATTAAACTAGCAATTTAATAAGCAGATAATCTTATATTGCACACAAGTACGTAAATGCAAAAAAGGAAAAGTTAGGTAAATTACAGTCTGTCATCAGGAAAAGAAAGTGAATAACTCCTGCAGCTTTCTGGTTCTGTCATTCACTACCTGAGATGAAGTAGAGATAGATTTGCTGAAGCCTGGGCTATGTGCTGTGTCTGTCAGGAAGTCTCAGGCATTTCCTTCACTTTTAGGTGGAGTGTCTGGGGCAGGCAGAATCTCCAAGACAGACTTCCTGTCACAAGGGAAGGAAACACTCATTTCTTTTTCTTTTCCTTCTTCTCACAGGGAGCATTCCTCATTTTTCCACCTCAGAGGCAATTGCTTTGGGGCTGAGCTATATGGAGTGACTCAGGAAGAGGTGGCTGCAGTTCAGTCCCCAGCAGGTGGCACACATCTGAGGTGAAGGTGGAAAGCCACCTCTTGAATGGTCCTTCCATTCACATTCCCCCTATAGATGAGGAGCAGGGTGCAAGCAAGATTTTGAAGCACACATGACTTTTATGTGAATAAACTCTACCCATATTTAAGGGACTGATGTATTCCCACTCCCCATGTCAGTTCTATGGCAATATTCTTCATGTCTGCCTGTGTCTGACCTGCTCTCTGCCAAAGGGCTGGTCTTCTCTGTTCAAGAGAAGAGAAATGGGAGAAGGAACACAGAAAGATTAAGATGTGTTCAAGAGTGTGTTTCCCTTCTGTGCAGGTTATCCAGGCTGTCTTCTTTGGGATTTGTGTTTTGACTGACCTGTCCAGTCTTCTCACTAGAGGGAATGACAGTCAAGAGCAAGAGAGGCAGCTGAAAAAACTCATTTCCCTCCGTGACTGGATGATGGCTGTTCTAGCTTTCCCTGTGGGAGTGGTAAGTACAGTGCTAGTCTTTGCATGTCTTCGCAAACTGGTGAACAGTGTTACTTACTGAATGTTTTCTTCCTGGAAGGTTTTCCCACTGCTCTACAAAATACTACATAGAAAGGGGAAAATGGTAGAGATGATTTTACTACTCATTTGTTTTTCACAGGTGTAAGGGAACAGAATATACGGTGTGTTGCTGAAATAATCTTTAGTTCATTATAAAAAAGTAATGTTACAATAGGAACTTGATTGTACAAGTAATTTTAAATGTGTATTGTACCAACAGCACCTTGAGATTCAATTTAGACTTTTTCTGCACCACATGTCATCATCAGGAGTAGTGAAAGTACTGACTGTGGCATGTTTTACACCATAATGGCCTGAGGGAATCTGGCTGTAAGACATTTTGACATGGGCAAGAAGAGAAGCAAAAGTCCAGGTTGCTCCTTGTTAATTCCACTGGGAATTCAGAGTTGGCAGAATAAATGAAGTAGAAAAAAAGGGGTTTTGTTAGTAATGTTAAAAAGCACACAGAAGGTATGTAAAAATGCAGGGTTGACATGTCTTTTTTTCAAAAGAAAAATACTCTTTGGATCAAGTCTTGCTCCACTGGGACATTGCACATCACTTTCAATGGCAAGAGGTGCTCAATGTCTTTACATAGCTAATAATGCTGCTAAAAATCCAAAATTTTCTGAGTTTTTACATGGAATGTCATCTATGTCAGTCTAGTTCCAAGCTTAGGTTGCAGTGCAAAAATGTGTGAACTTTTCATTAAGGTTATTGCTTTTATTGTAATTCAGTAACAAACTTTAATTCTCTTTTTCTTTTTTCATTGTACAGTAGTTCAAAATAAATTCACTAGAAGCAGATTTTTAATGGACTATTAGAAAGCTGCATGAGATCTTTAAAGTTGTACTTTCACAACAGCTGATCACTTTCTGTCAGTTAACAGCAGCTAACATACCAAGCTATCACTTATGATTTCATATATTCAGCGATGCTTCATTAGAATTTCTTTTCACCATTTATGTGGAATTTCACAATACGTGAAGAAATACAGAATGCTTTTGGAAAGTTACAAAAGGCAAAGCATATATGAAACACTGCAGGTACTTCTTTAATAAAAACCCAGCTGGTAGCCTTCCCCTATTATGCTTGCTTGCCTGCCTTTTGGGAGCTGCCACAATTCATGTTGGGGTGGAAAACTGCAGTTTTCCAGCAATGGTAGAGGACACTGGGTCAGCTAATACAGCTAGTAGAAAATTTGTGCATAGACAGGTTTGCAAATATGCATTTTATGAGTGCAGAGATTTATGTGCATTTGTATTTTTAAGGGAGATGGGGAGTTAGAGGTAGTTGTGATTGTGATTAGCTACAGATGTTTTTCCTACTGTGTTGATAGTAGAAGTGAACAAGTAGAACAGCTTCACACTATTTGTCTGTCTTAAATATTTCAAGTACCTTTTTCACTCTAGAAGTGTACTCCTTCACACACATCGAAGCACACCCTCCTTGGCTCTCATGCCTCTCAGGATTCGGAGAGGTACCACTGTTTTAGCTCTCTGCTGTTGTGTGTGTGCTACTCTACTCTTGCAATGCTCCTGACCTTGAAACTTTTCAAGAACTTGCAGAATTTCAGCTTCACTTTGTCTTGGCAGTTCTGAGGGTTTCTTTTCAGGTGATGTTTCTCTTGCCACCAGTACACAGACTCCCAGTTAGCCACTGCCTGCACCACAGGTGTTGTTGCAACATTCACAAATTAGCAATTCCCGAGAGATATGTCACATACCTGGAGATAGCTGCTTTCCCAAGGGTTTCATACAAGAACAACTTGTGTCTTAAACAAACCTAGTAAGGAATGGCCATGCTCATTGTACAGATATGCTCCATTTCCAAGTGTGACCTTTCTGTGGTGAGGGGAAACAATTGTTTACCACTTTACATCTTACAAAGAAATCCTAAAAAGGTTGTTTTCATTGTTATTTCTTCTCCTGGCCACTGAGAGACAAACAGCAGCACCTCATAACTTTACACTGGTCTCGGCTCCTTCCTGAAACCTGATCCTCACCAGCAGCAGAGATCTCACCACACTGCAGCTACCACTTGCCAAAGCCTGGCCAGTGCCTGAGAGACTGCTAGGCACTGCAGGCTCTGCTTTGGTGGGGTTGGACAGGAAAAGTGCGGGGCCCAAAAGTAGCAAGCATCTAGCGCAGATGTTGTTGTCTGAAGAGCTATTTATGTGGAAGAAAATAGTGCAATTTTGCTGTGATGGAGGTCCTCGTTAGAAGGAAGATATTAAACACCGGAGTGTCTGCAGAAAAAAAGTTAAAAGTTCCCTTGTTTCTCATATTCTTTTAACAGCTTCCTCACTCCAGAAAAAAACGGGGGAAAAAAAAAGGAAAGAATTTGAAATGCAAACTTTCTTTCCTTGAGACTCAACCCATCTAGCTCTCAATGGAGCTTCTCAGTGGTTTCTACTAATGACACAAGGGAACCTTCACACATAAAAATTGGGCAGATGTGAATAAAGTCTTTGTTGGGTTTCTAATGTAACAGTAGTGGTCATGCTTAAGTACTTGTCAGTTACCTTAACATCTAAATTATTTTTATTGCTCAGTGTTTTACACGGGGCATGTCTAGGCAATAATGCAAATACTAGGGGAACATTTTAAAGCCTAATAACTGCAGCTTTTCACCACATTTTTTTCTCTATTTCCTGCTTACTGGAGCCCTTGAGATGACTTGTTCTGAAAAACAGGTGAGGAAAGGGGTTTCCACTCCCAAGTTAAACAATGATGTGAGAAAAAAAAAATTAACAAAGTTCTTCATTTTTAAGAGTTCCTAAAAAACTATTACATACAAACCATCTGGGAAGTCTGACCACCAACTTCTTCACACCTTCCAAAGGAGGGAAAGAACAGCACAAGGATAAATAATCTCCCTTTTATGGCTTCACAACATATCAAATCTTGCAAACAAAGCAAAACTTGAAAAATCTGTGCAGCAATCACATCTCTCCAGTGTTGTGATATGTATTGTGTATCTTCAGGGGCTCTGATAAAAAGGAAATGTCAACCTGTATTTCACAGGAGAGTTAAAAAATAAACATGCACATCTTCTAAGGACATAATGGCTACTATTTACCTATTATTGCTCTTTTTAACATGACTTTTCAGAGAATCAAATCAGAAATCAACAGATGAATTTTCTATTCAGTAAAGCCTTACTCCACAAAATGTCTGTGGGCAACACTTCCTAACCCTTTTTTAGTTCATTATAAGCCTGCAAAACTATTCAAATAGTTTTCAAATAGAGATCAAATCTCTATTCATAAGAGATTAGGAAGCATCCACTGAAGAGAATTGCTTGCACAGGCATTTTAGAAGTTCATTACTAATTTTCATCTATAATTACTTGGACTTGCCATCCCTTTATCTGTGTAAAGAAGATATATATTGAGCATAATTTATGCTGCTAGACTGATATGAGGCATGCTTGAAAGTCAGACATTACACCAGTGGTTTAGCTTATCCCTACTTTTTTTTCTATTTGTTTGACATAGATCATTAAGTTGCCATGTTTCTATGGTTAATTAGTGTTTTGTGTAAACTGTATATGGTTTTATCAATATGTTCTTGTAATTTGTACTGAACAAAAGGAAGAAGAGCTAAAACAGGCCTTTCTGGTTGTTTAAGACTGTGTTTAATAAAAATAGGAAGAAATTGATCCTGTTACATATTAAAAGAGAGATTCTGCCTAGAAAATCACAAACTCTACCACAGATATTTTATATCATGCAGCATCAATAGCTATGTTTGAACCTGAGTCTAAACTGACCAGAATTACCTCATTTTTTCTGTTATACTTTTATGGGTTTAAAAACCTGTGACACAAAGGAGAGAAAGTCAGGCATGCTTTCTTATTTCATGTTTCTCTGTACTAGTAGAGTCAAAAGGAAAGCTGATCACCTTTCTGTAGATCATCAATTATGCTGATCTGTGATCTTCTGCCAAGAAAAGATGTGTAGGCATTTGCTGCAGTTTCCTAGTTACCTCTTTACTTGACCAGACTACAGCATAATTTTATTTCCGTAACTGACTCAACCATGCAAACATCTCTCTTCTAGATTTTACCCTCATCTGTTGTGACAAGATGACTGGTGATGGGATAATTAGCGAGTAGTGGTACAATTGCCCCTTGAAGTCTATTCTCCAGAGGGGTTTTCCCTGGTTTTTATATCCCACTCTTTGGGATTCCTGTCACTGGTGCTTTTCAAATCCATTTGGTGTATTGTGCTAGTTCTTGATCCCACCTAAAGACAGTACCATGCCAAGTTGTACCTACTGTTGTCTGCTTTAACACCACTTTTCTTCTAGATGTAATACCTCTAACTGTCTAAGAAGTTCACAAACAACATATTTGTACTCACAGTTAACCACAAGGGAGATAGGCAGAAAGCTTGCCTTGAACTGTACTTACAACAAATTGTGTCAGGGTCACAAGAGTTGGGGTTTTTTTCTTTTCATTAGCTGTCCAGGAAATGACTGAACTGTGCAGCCCAGACAAAACCAAAAACACATAGTGTAGGAAAATAAAGTTCCACTGGGTTCATTCTTCATTTGCATAACATTTCTTGCTTGGACTCATGTAAAAGTGCAAATTATACAATTCTTTTTGTTGGCTTTACTTTTTTAGTTTCTCTTTGCTTCCATTTGTAGTGTTTTGACAAAGCTACTTGATTTCTCTTTTGAATAACCATCCATTTCCCATCTCGTCCTTTAAAACTTTTCCCTTGACAGGGCTACATGCTGTTCTTGTGTCCTCTGAAGCTTCAGAGACAGAGGACAAGCATTCAAGAAATACCTCCTTAAGTGGGAAGACAGCATTTTGTTTTCAGCCTTATTTTTTTTTCTGCTTCTATTTGTTCAGCAGTCTTTCAGATGCCTGTAATAAGTGAGCTATTCCATATTTTCAGGTCCCAAGGTCTTCTTGCAAATTTGAGGTTTTCTTTGGTCTGTAATGACTGGACCTTAGATAGATAATCATTACAGACAGATAGAATCATTACAGACTCTAGATAGGATAACTAGCAAATGAGGGACTTTCCTGTTCTATACGTTGCTTACTGTTATATTTAACCCAGTACTATCTTTGTGAAGCTGTCAATCTTAGAAGGCTCCTGTGAAAGAAATGTAAAAAACAATTGCTGGTGCCTGTTTTCTTCCTTGAAATCAAAGCCTTGAGTGTGTCTACAGAGGAAATGGAAGGGTAATATTTGTGCCATTTTGCCTTGGGAGCAAAGGAAAATAAAATATTGGGCTCCCTGAAATTTTTCTGCTTCATATGAGCAGCCTGTTCAGCCTGGCATGTGAGTATAGTGCAATGTCTGTCTCCATAAGAGTGATGAATTATGCCACAAGGAAGGCAACATGAGCACAAGAGCTGCAGTTCTGCTTGAAGCTTATGTAGGTATGAGAGACCGGAGAAAATGAGTACTGGCTCAGAATAACTAAAAGAAGGGGGGAAGAGGGGCAGGGCAAATCCTGCGTAGGTGGGATGATGCACTGCTGTATACCACCCCCTTGAAGCCTCTAATCCAGACCTAGACTGACTATTAGCCACTGGCACACACAGGTATAAAGACTGCTGGTATGGCAGGAAGAGAAGTGGAGAGAAATTCTGAAAAGTGCAAGATCCAAAATGACATCAGTTGGATGGGAAGCAGCCCATCAGAAGGGGGATCATCCAGCCCACGTCTTAAATGACCGAGTAGACTCCGTCACTCAGTTGGCTGTCTTAGCTGAGGAAAAGGAAGCAGAACAAGAAGTGAAATGGAGATACTTACTGAAATGGCTGCAGGTGAAGCATGGCCACTCTGGGATGAAAGACCTGTTAAGAGAGGTGGTAAGTAGAGGACGGCCTGTCACCTGAAGGGCTTGTGAAACAGTAATTTCTGTCTGCAGCCAGTGCTGCACCAGACTGGAGAAACACCCCCTGCACCTAAGGATGGGAAAGGGGTTGTGGGAAATTTGGCAGGTCGACTGCATTGGTCCTCTCAACAAAGCAGGAGGAAAACAATATGTGCTGATGGGCATTCAAATAGTGTCAAGTTAGGTGCAGGCTAAAGCAGTAGCATGGTCTACAAGGGAAGGTACTGTGAAAGGATTAAAATTATGATTCAGTTTCCTTCCTAAACCAAAATCAATGCAATCAGATAATGGCAGTCACTTCACAGCAGGAATAGTCCAGGAATGGGTGAAAACTGAAGGGGTACTGTGGGTATTCCACACCCCCTACACCACATCCACAAGCCAGTGGGATTGTAGAAAGGACTAATAGTCTCCTAAAATGGTTTTTGAGACCTCAGGATCCACAGTGGCCTGGTCAACTGTGGGACACTGTGACCAAAGTCAGTGACCCATGGAGAGTAAGTGAGTAATGAGGGTAATGACTTGCAGCATTTTGCCCCGCACCTACCACACTTTCCAGAAACCAAAGGACTGATGATCCCTGGAACCCCATACATTTTCCTGGTCAGCCAGTACTGGTAGACATGCCAGCTATTGAGGAAGTCCTGCTGGTCTTAAAGTCCCCCCGAACATGCATGCATGGGTAACCACAGATGCCCATGGCAGAGAACACAAAATTAACACCAGATGGATAATTCTTTCTTTTTAAAACTGGTTCAAGTAGGACCGAGTTTTCTTTTCTCTCTCCTTCTGCAGGTATGCCATGCAGAGATGACTATGAGAAGGTGAAGCAGCAACAGGACTGAAGATTTACACAGTTCTTTGCTGCAGTGACTGTCTATACATGTTTTTATCTTAATATGTTTTGTGATATTTATATTTGTATGTGTTTTGTCTCAGTAGTTTTGCAGTATTTGTATAAATGTCACAAGCATTGTTTTGGGCTGCTTGTTTCTCCTCTCTGGTTGCTACAGCGGGTGGAGAAGATTCCTTCCTGAATTTAACTTGGAAGCTCAGACAGGATTTCATGATTATGAAATCAGATTTGTATACCCCTTTCTACCTCCTCAGAGCAAGATATAGAATTACTTTGAATTGAGAAAGAAGTGTAGTTTGATGCCAAAGGAACCACATGTAATAGTGGAAAGCAACTTAGGAAGTGTGATCAGAGAGTGTCTACAGAGAAGGGATTGACAGAGACTGAGGCAGCAGCTGGAAAGTTTTCTCCAGCTGTAAAGCAAAGAAGTCCTAAGTGATCAGGATGTCAGAAGAAAGGATTTCAGATTTGGAAACTAGTGTTCAGATTTGGAAACTTTAATCCCCCTGAGGCAGCCAGACTATTATGTATTAGAACTTTCACTTGATGTAACTTTCCCATGGTGCACCCTGATATTCCCCCTTATTCTGGCATTTGAATATCTAGCACTGTAATAAGATAATTGACTCTAATATGGGCCCTGGGGACCCCCCCTGAAACCAGGTTGGTGGAAGGGATAAGGGTGGTAATACAGGAAATGTGTGCTTGTTCGGGGTAAAATGATACCTGAACTTAAAAGGTTATCAGCTCCAAAATGTAAGGCAGCCTAATTGTTGAAAATTTGCCTTATCCTTTAAGTTTGTATATTTTGGTGAGGTATACAATCCCATTGCAATAAGAATCTTAAATTCGTTAGACCATTTTGGAGTTCAACTTACAAGTCCAGCAAGTATCAAAAATTATTTTATAAAACTGTCTGATCCTGGATAACTTGTTACTAAATGGGCAAGGAATATGTGGAATGCTGAACCTCACCAATAGGAAAATGCTGTTTTAAGAAGCACAAGCAAAAGTAAAGAAAATTGCCAGCCAGTCTTCTGAACTCTTCTAATCACTGCAGCTGAAAGACTGGTTTCATGAAGTTTTCCCCCCAGATCCCGATTTGCATTTTTCTTGCCTTCTCTGGAACTCACAGGGTGAGGGATGATGGCTTACATAGTGTGGAATCCCTATACTGACTGGACCTATGTTTTTTCTTATTGAAGTAGGAATTGTCTGCTGTATGATTTCTTGTACACTTTCGTCTTTTTCCTCTCCCTTTTTTTCTCCCCCTCTCTGCTAGGTTAGAATCCCACTACAGCCACCATGGAAGAAGAAGATCCCATTTCCCATTTTTCTGGTCCCAGTCATTGTTCTGAGCCTCAGAGTCATGTGAGAAACTGGAGAAAATTATTACTGGCTTAAAACAACCAAAGGGAAGGGGGCAGGGCATGTCCTGCCTGGGTGGGATGGTGCACTGCTCCACCCCCCCACCCCCCTGAAGCCTCTAGTCCAGCCCCAGAATGGCTATTAGCCACTGGCACTGCAAAAGCCCCACCAAAGGGGGAATGCCCTGAGAGACCAGAGCAGATAAACGCAGTCGCATAGGCACATGTGGTCACAGCACACTCTTAGGATTTTACAGTAGCTGAGATCACACTGGAATTCAAACAATGATTTTTTTCAATCTTTCTGTCTTCCTACCCCCATTTCTTTTTCTCAAAATCTAGGTAACTTAGAATTGGATGATCTGGAGTTGGCTAAGCCAGTACCTTGTGAAATGCTTGATTTTGATTGAATGTTGCTTTAAAATTTGCCAAGCGCCCCTATTTTCTAAAGTTTGCAAATAAAAGTTTGTTGTTTAACCTCTTGAGAATGTTGTCTCATTTCTCCTGTGTGCTGCCTTGGTTATAAAAAAAGCATAAGAAACTTGTCGAGCAGGTCTGGGACTTTACAAGAGGCAGTGTAAAGAAGCAGCTCAGTTGTGTCATGGTCTGGAACTACATGGTCATGTGGGATCTTAGCAAAGCCCAGCCCAAATAAAAGTCAGCCAGTAGTAAAATGTAAGCATAGTAGAGGGGATTTAAATGTGCCAGACCAACAGTTGCTCATTAATCAAAGTAAACAAATTCAGAAGCAGCCAAAGTAACTATGTCACAAGCCCTTATTATAATTCTTTTTATCAAAATAAGTATTTTTTATGGTTCATTTTATCCAAATGAACTAATTGTAAAGAAGAGTAAGGTGAACCATTCAGACACTAAAAGAAATCTTCCCCAGGGTGTTAAGTCTCATATCAGGTCATCCTCTGGGACAGGTTAGTTCTGTAACACGTTTGGTTTTGCGCACTTCCTTTACCTTATGTCTGCCTTGTGATAGTGCTTTGCTAAGCAGCATTTGCCGTCTGTAGCTCCAGATGGTTGCAACCAGCTAGGCTGATCCTGTTCCATCCATTGGCTGACTTTGGTTAAGGGACAGATGGCACGTCCCCTCTTTTCTTGTCTTTACCTCCTTGACAAAGTCTATTGTTTTATTCTGCTCCACACAAAAATCACAGGTCCAAACATGCTAGCTCTGTTGTATTCTGTGTAATACAGTTCAACCTAATCCTGGTTGACTTTTCTTGCTTTGAGACTTCCTTGGAAAAAACCATTATCAGTCTTGGTCTTCATATGCCTGAGAAGATGTTTTTATGCCCCAGTTGATCTTACCAGGTTCTCAGAGACCCACTGTGATAATACATGGCTTCTAGGAAGCCTATAGAGAAGAGGATACATTGCTTCCATTTTTCCTGCTGTTCAGCTATTCATATCTTGGCACTTACGTGTCAACAGGTGCGTAAAGAGCTGCGCTGTGCCAATGCCAAGACTGGCCCAGAAGAGAGATTTCTTGTGGGGTACTTTACACTTGCAATATTTTTTGGGCTGTCCATCATAATCTGTTTTTTTTTTTTCCTGGCCTCTGTGCTCTAGTCAAATAGTCCAAGCTTATTCTGAGCAGGCACCGATAGCTGTCATAACAGATGGACAACTGTGCTGGAAACCAAGAAACTATGTCCTGTATGCACACTGAGGGAACAGTGCATTGGTTCAGGTCATTCCACATACTGGCTGGCTGAAGTCTGCGTGTCTGTGGTTAGAACAAGGTGCCATTGATTAACTGCAAACCTCAATTTTAACCTTCTGAAGTCAGAAGCTAATGAAATAACTTATGCCTTCACTATTATACGTGCTAGTAATTTGCAGGATGTGCTATGCTCACCCCATACTTCTTTCACTGGTCCTCTAAATAAACTGTGAGATCACGAGCCACATCAGTTTGGATGTAAATGAATACTTCCCGTCTGTCTCCGTGAAAGTTCTATCTTTTGGCTCTCAAACTTTAAACTTGGATTTAGCATTACTGTTTAGAGAGCTCCTGTAAAAGATCATTGAAAAGCTCCTGGCCCAGGTATTGGATTTTAGTGCTATGGACAAAAAGCCTTTTTAATACTAGAAAACTATGGCTTAAATTCAAAGTAAGAAAGTAGTGGTGTTTTAATTAGAAAATTACTTACTTGCCACAGCTAAGGTCAGTTAAAACTATTATTTCTGTACATTTTTGTGGGTTTGTATTGTCTTTGCCTTTCAGACATCAGGATAAGTTGAAAAAATATGTGAACATTAGCAAAAACTTAGCCTACTGTAAATTTTAACTGATCCATTTGTCTTTATCTGATCCATTTCCTCAGTCTACAGGAAATAATGGTGTTTTTCTGGGCCCCTAGTAAACAGTCTCTGAGAAGAACCAAGCCAAATTTCATACTGACAGATGAGCAGGATACTAGATCTCTTTTCTGTGGATCCCAGTTCATTAATTGTTTGGAGAGTCATCAAAGGTTTTAGTTTTTATTTTAAATTTTTTTTTATTTTAAAAGTTTTGATGGCTGACACAGAAAAGTGCAAATATGAATTTACAGGCTTCTGTTCAGGAGTGAATGTTTCATATTGATATGTTGTTTGAATTCCAGGTGATATTTTAGCTGATTTTCCATTTATTTTCTATCTTGTTAGAGGAGAAACATTATTTATCTGCTACTAAAATCTAATATTCACTTGTAATTTGGCCACAGGCATGTAAGTCAAAAAATGGGATTTTTTTTCCTGACTAAAAGTTAAGGGAAAAAAAAAGAAGAAAAGTTAAAACCTCAGTGAATGCAAAGAGTAATCCAGATTCAAATTGTTGATTATAACATTAGTATTTGGTCAAAGAACAATAACGTCCATGTCTATCCCTAAATCCTTTGCTAATTGACCCATTTTGCTGTCTAAGGAATGCAATTAATTTTTCAGAAGCATATATTTAAAAATGTCTTGTCTTTTTTTTTCTCCTTAGTTTGTTGTGACGATGTTTTGGAGCATCTATATCTATGACAGGGAACTGGTTTACCCAAAGCTGCTTGATAATTTTATACCAGCATGGCTAAATCACGGAATGGTGAGTAAAGTAATGCAAACATTTCCTTGCATAAACAGAAGTGTACGATGCTGGTTTCTCTGTGTATGATTCTGCATACTCTTGGTGCTAATCCCCTCAGAAGTGACTAAGGAACATGATTTGCAAGGAAGAGTAGCATCTTTCCTTCCTTGACTCCTGGAGTCATATTTGAACCCTTATTTGGTTGAAACTGGAGATTTGAACTTACATGTCCTACATCCCAGGCTTGTTGTCAGGATCAGCACTTTCCTGTATATGGTAACTTTCCTGGAGAAATGTCACCCTGGTCGTGAGGGGGAGACTGTTCCATAAAACAGAAGTTCTGAGTTTGACAAATCTTGATCTAAAATGACAGAAATACTTAATTGAATGTTTCTTTACTAGTCTACCAAAGTATAATTCATGATGCAAACCTTTTGGTTAAAGCGTTTTTTCAAAAAATCCCTAGTTTTTGGACTTGTGTATTTTTAGAAAAATAACTCAAGCACACCAAATTTACGTAGCAGAAACTTATCTGAATATTTTTAATAATGTGGAATTATATGTATCAATGCAAAGCTTTAAAATTGATGCATTGGTAATCAGAAAGGTAGTTTCTTGAGAAGAAATCTCCCCTTTTAATCCCTCTCTGCTATGTCAAGTCAGACATCCTTTCTCTTAGCTATATGTTTAAATGCCAAGGGAAAGTAAAGGCCACAATTTGCCATCAGGTACTTTCCACTGTTTATGCAGCATTCAGAGCTGAAAAGTGTCATGTTTGCTTTTCTAGTTGCATCTGTGCAAAATGTTTCAGTATTACTTTGTTTTCCTCATCAAGACGTGGCAAACCATTTGGCACTGCTGTTTATCAGTAGAGAACAGCAGAGCTCATCCTTCTGGGTGTGTGCACTTTATCACCAAAGCAGATCAAGATTATGATCAAGATTTGCCCACCATTGCTGTGCTTTATAAATTGGTCCTTTGTGGAGTGGGGCAAGATGCCATTGCTATTTATTTGTTCCCCAAATTTTGTTTCAAAGGGGCAGTTTGAGAATTGTTACTGACAAGAGAAGCATGAGCTTCTGCTAGATACTGTACTGTTTTATGATGCTTTGAAAGGAACAGCATGATATTATGTGTGTCTAGAGCTGAGGAAAGAGTCTGATGACTCCTGCTATGTTTATTCCGGCTGTCCTCCCTTGAGCTTTGAGATTACAAACTGAACACATGCGAACACTGCCAAACCATGCGCATCTTGATATTTTCCCCACAACAGATCAGTGCCAGTTCTGATGACATTTCTTTCAGGTGACATTCCATATACTGGAAGTGTCTAACCCATAATATTTTTTATAAATGTACATTCTGAAGCAGTTGGCAGCAAATGGCCGTAGGTATTCAGGGAGACTTCTGTGTGCCATAATTAAAAGGCGACTCAAGCTCATGTTGCTTTGTAGCAATGTATACTTAGTGAAATATATGAAGAGGGCTTTTGTTTGAGTTTTTTTTACATCCTAGAGTTTGCTGAAATGTATTGTGTCCAAGTATTTTAGATCTTTTTTTTCAGCTTGAAATATTGTAGAAAGCATTTTTGAAAGACTTTTGTAAAGGAATTGGTTTCTGTGTCAGTTTCCATTTATCCAAGTGTTCTGCAGCTAGATCACAGGGGAAGCTTATGGCTGTGGGGCTTTTCACCACATTTAGCACATTCTTTCTGATGTTTTATCCATCATTTTATCCTCACCAGCTTTCATGCTAATTAATTCTGATGCATTGCTCATCATAGTATGAAAGGGTTATTAAACTACCTTGAGATTACTTACACCTCGCTTACTAGTAGTTAAAATTTTGACATGGCAAATTTTAGAGAATGTGGTAGAGGCCCACTTGGTGAAAGGGTAGGACCTCTGGGAATACAGTTGAGAAAAATCAGGATCCCTGACTATTGCTTTATACTAAAATAGACATTTATTTTCATATATTCCTGCACATTTTGACAGCAGCTGTGCACATGGTGTAGTAACTATTCTGAAAGCAAGGGTGGCCATGCTGGAGCACAACCTTGCACAAAAACTCACACAAGAGACTCTCATCTGTATCATCTCAGTGAAAGGTGGGTTGTTTAGTTTTTGTCGCATTGCTGATTAATCCCACAAAGTATCTGGTACAGCTCCTAAGGATCTGAGGTCAAACATTTTTTCACAGACTAAGGTCTGTGAGCACTCTATCCAGAATTTTTTCACAGCAGTTTCCCTAAAATATTTATTTAGCAAAAACAAACAAACAAAAAGTGAAACTATACATTTTGCACAATAAAAAAGCCTTCTGCTGTATTATGGTCAGCTGTAACAACTGGCTCAAGTGTCAACATCAATCTGCAAAATCCACACATAGAGAAGGAGTGAAAAGTCATGAAATCTGCCTGTAATAACAGCAGTCATATTTCTGTTAGAAATATGGGCATATATTAAAATATTTGAGAGTATTCCTACTTTAGAAGCATTTTAAGGTGACTGAAGGCTCTGTGAATTTGTTTGAAGAGCTTGTCCAGTTCAGTGCATTAGCCCAGGAAGAAGTGGTTTGGGCTGCAGTGCCTGCTGCTTTTTAAACTTATAGTAATTAGTTCTCATTCTCTTTTTTCTTTTCCTCCTTTCCCATCACTTATTTGCAGTTACAACACCATCTATATCTAAACCCCTATTTTCTTGAACACACAGTAATGTCTTGTTAATATTCAGAGATACCAGTCCTTCATAGCAACACTTTTTCAACTTATAAAAAATCAAAATTACGGAAAAAATTCCTTTCTAGAAATGGGAAACATGAGGGAAATTAACCTTGGAAATATGCAATCCCATTACCAATTAAATTTTAATATTTTGCATAAATAAAGTTTCATAGAAAAAGAGGAGAGGCTTATTGCTATGCAGAAACTATACAGCATTAAATTGCATATGGTTTCAAGAACATCTTTCTATGACAGATATATACACACGCACACACATCCCCTCCCCCCCTTAATAGTTACAAATGTAATTTCTCTGGGAAAATCTGTGTATTAAGTGGTGCTTTATGATATTATAATGTGGAGATTCATACACCTGTGAAGGGTATCACTAACAGAGTTGTACTGTGCCATGGAACTGATGTATTGCATCAGCTCAGTCAGTTCATTAATCATAACCGATGGTATTAGGATGACTTGATAAATGATCAGGGAAATCAATAGCAGGGTTGCTGCTGATTTTCCAACACAAGGATTTAATCTCTATTTATTATCTGAAGGAGCACATTTGAGTAGCTGAAGCTAAGCTTCTGTCTGCAGAAATAACTACCTATCTAAAGAGGGTTTTTGGAGAGAAGGGCTGTGTTTCAGCCTTGGTCTGTTTCTGAAGTGTCAAGTGCACTTCCTGGATTTATTAGTTATGCAGATGAATTCATCTTTGTGGGCTACAATTTCAGTTGCCAGATTACTAAACTCTTTCATCAAAGATGTCATTTGTTTTCTGGAGACTGTCCTGCTGTTTGGAACCGTATCAGCTCGTCATTCCAAAGGCATATTTTCCATGGGAAATATTCTTTTCCATTTTCTGATGGCTGGCTATCTGATCTTTATAAGCATAAGGAATTTTTAATTGAAGACTACCCTTTAGTGTATAAAACAAATATGTCATAGTAGTAAGATTTTTATCTGCTCATTCCTTGCAACTTTTTGGACTGGGACTGGACTGGTTGATGCGTGAATAATACTTGTTTTCAGAAATTATATTCTCTTCAATACTAGCACAGGCTTTAAAACTAGAGGTTGCCCCTATCCTAACCAATGCCCACATAAACAGATCTGTAGACTGAATTAATTTAAGCTTGAGCACTGCTGATTTTGAGCCAGGTTACATGGCAGGACTGCCTGCAGTATCTGTCCAAATTAGCATACCATTTCAACAAGAGTCCTTGGTTTTTGCAGACACTGTCTCAAATTTGTTTTAAAAATGTGAATCATCTTTTGTTTGTGGGAAGGAAAGCAAAATACTGAGATAGAAATTACTTACTGAGGAGTTGAAATGCTCTGGAGGTCAGAAACAAAGTAATGTCTTCATATGAGGACCCTAGAGGAGAGGTCAGGAAGGGGGGAAGAGAAATATGCTCTGCATCTGTGGAGTTGGAAAAATGATTATTGTCTGGATTCTGTGCCACTGCAGTCTATATAAGCTCTTCCAGTTTTGTACTCTGTTATTTTTTAAGCTGCTTTTGGGAAATGGGAAACAAAGGCATTTCTAGAAAGACTTACCCTCTGTCCTAGTATTTAAGAGAATGCACAAAAACTGGGACAAGTAGCAGAAAAAGAAATGTTATGGAGAGGAAAGAGCCTATCCAAGAGATATATCTCTATTTATTTCACAAATTGTCTCTCTTTTCTTATTGCTGACTACTCAGTTGAAAAGTTGAGCCTACCGGGGAGAGGTAAAAAGTCACACCAACCACCTCTCCAATTGTTTGTCCTGGTAGCCTTGTCCTAGGTTTGGTGGCCATGGCTTGTGCGCCTTATTGTTTTAATGGTGGCAAGGACATAGTCCTGTTGGAGTGAGTCCAGAAGAGGGCCACAAAGGTGATTACAGGAATGTAACGCCTCTTCTGTGAGGAAAGGATGAGAAAATTGACATTGTTCAGCCTGGAGAAGTGATGGCTCCAGGGTGACTTTATTCGAACCTTTCAGTACCTGAAGTGGTCCTTCAAGACAGCTGGAGGGACTTTTTACAAGGAAATGTAGTGACAGGACAAGGGAGAATGGCTTCAAAGTGAAAGAGGGCAGGTTAGTTAATTACACATTAGGAAGAAGATCTTTCTTGTGAGGGTGGTGAAACACTGGAACAGGTTGTCTGGAGAAGCTGTGAATGTCTTGTCCGTTGAAGTGTTCCAGACCAGGTTGGATGGGACTCTGAGCAATCTGATCTAATGGAAGGGGGCCCTCCCTATGGCAGGGTGGTTGAAATTAGATGATCTTTAAGGTCCCTTCCAATCCAAATCATTCTGTGATTTTATGGAAGTTGTTTTTCTAGTATAAATCTTTTCTCCTTGGTGATTTAGCAAGAACAATATAAAAGGCATGCAAAGATCAAAATTCATAGTAACCTGAAGATAAAGATTGGA
Source organism: Toxostoma redivivum (assembly GCA_013397375.1). Taxonomy (NCBI): domain Eukaryota; kingdom Metazoa; phylum Chordata; class Aves; order Passeriformes; family Mimidae; genus Toxostoma; species Toxostoma redivivum. Next base: position 519,699 of record VXBI01011699.1, read on the forward strand.
AAGTCCAAAACTGATGAGTTATTCGACAAACCCATCTCTCTGTTATTCACTGGTCAGTTGCTACTCAGCGGTCACTCTGATGTATGAACAAGGAGATATTCTTTTTTTCATCAAGGTATTTCTCTCCATGTAGACCTAAAAATCCTTTTCAGAAATTGCTAATTTGAAACAGTGCATTTTATTCCTTGGCGACGCTTTCCTACCCAGCACATCCCATGGATGGGCTGTGCTTGTGAAGTGTACTGCACCTTCGTAATGCTTCATGCTTCTACCTAGAAGATATTTACATATTTCTAGGACTTTTTTCTAAATCGAATTTAAGTGTTTCAAGGATATTACAACTCAAGTGCTCTTCTTAATTTATTTACTATATTTTCATATGTTAGCTGTGAATAAAATTTTCTGTGCTCCAGGAAGGCATTCCCACTTTTTACATAAGTGGCAAGGTTTTCTGATAAAAATCAGGGAAAATTTTTAATTTAATTTCCAACAGACCAACCACTCCTAGATGGCTATTATTTAAACATCTATCTGATGGAGAGAATAGCAATTGAAGCTGGTTGCCTGGGGACTCAGGATATTTGCAAAACCCATGAAAATAATGTTGTTGAATTTATACACTTCTTGCATGTTCATGCTGCAGTTACATGGCTCCGTCTGCTATCTCTCCTCATTATCTGCCAGTTCCACTGCTGGAGTGTAACTACAGTGGTATCAATTATCTCCCTGCTCTGGGGAGAAAAACAGCACCAGCTTAAAAGATTTTTTTTTATTATTTTCTCTTACTTCTGTGAAGGGCTTGGAAATTGGTGGTATGTCAAAACCTGTGATAGCATGGCACCTGCAGATAGAGGCTGCTAGGGTGAAGAAGTCTGAGTTAATTGTCTAAACGGCATCCTCTGGAGGCATTAGGAAAATCCCTTTACCTAACACAGTAACAGCACAGCAGTTTTTGTGAAGTGGGAAGCTGGCTTTAACCATGTTACATATCTGCCAGAGAACACTCATCAGGGTAAGGTGAAGACAGCTTTTTAACTGAACACAGATGCTGTATTTTTCCGATTGTTTGCTATTTCCACTAATCTGGAGAAAACCCACACAGAGGCAGCTCCTGGTATAAACGTCCCTAAACCTTAGTAACAAGGAATCTTTTCTAAAATGTCTTTGAGCACTTAGTAACAGAAAAACCTGCTAGCCCTATTCTGAGTGTGAACATTGAAAATTAAAAGCTTGAGAGCTGAAATCCCCAGATGAAATATTTTTCAAGAAGTCTGACCACCTTCTGTTGACAAGGTCACATAACTCAGTCTGCTAGCAGAGAGCATGAGAGCATCTAGTCAGCATCAAGTTGCGGAGTTACTACCAAAGGAAGCAAGAAGGGAAGAGAGCCAGTGAGAGAGCATAAAAAGGGAGGTTAGGGAAAGATGGTTGAATGAGAGGAAAAGATAGGTGGGAGGAAAGAGGTGAATTAAAAAGTCAGCTGATGCTCTTCCAACTCCTACCTTGGGAAAAAAAAAAGAAAAAAACAAATTAGGCAAGTGAGTAAAAAAGGAGCCACAGAATAATGTAGACAAGCTGGAAGAGACTCAGAATGCTAAAGAGGACTTCAGGAAGGAGGAGGAGGAAGAGAGAAGCAAGGAAATAAACAGTAAGAAAGATGAAATGAGGAGTGTGTTTTCTTCCATCTCTTCACTGGGTAGTCTTCTCTCAGATGTTTTAATTTGAGGAATTGCGAACAAGGAAGTGGCTTATGGATGCTGCTGTGAGGAGGAGAATTGCTTCTGCATCCATTGGATATAGGTTTGCAGGTCACGTAAAGTAATATTTGCAGAGTGACATGCCAGGAGCTTCAGAAACTTGGGAAAAGTTTAATATTAGAACCACCCACAGCCACTAAGAGTATGAGAACTGTGTTAATATAAAACTTACCTATGTGACATCTGTAGAATGTTGATGTCTTTGCATCTGTCTATATTTTTATCTGCCAAGGCTGTACATTGTCTTGATCATCTGTTTGACTCTCAAAACTAGAGTCCTGTGGTAAAAAAAGACCCTTATTTTTCTGTATCAGCTGTGAAGTGTGAAATGCATTGCATACTAAAATAGATGCAGTATGCTGAGGGTTGCAGATGAGCTGGAAGGTTACATATTTTGAAATACTAGAGGTAAGGAGGTTTTCTGTCTGTATTTCAAACTGCCCTGCGTTAACAGCCAAAGCTAGGTGTAACTCTGGAAGTAATAATTATGCTGATAGTAATAATACTGATAATGAAAGCTTACACCTAGATTTTCAGCTGAAATCGCTCATACAAATGTTTTGTAAAGTGATTACTATAGACACAAAGCAAATAACCAAAGAAAATAACAAAAGGACACATGAAGGGAGCCTTTCTCAAGTGTGGAGTACAGAGCCGTGTTTCCTAGAAGCAGAGTTTGGCTCTGGACTGCTAGGTTTGTTTGTTACACCGGTAGTGATGTGGGATAGAAATGCATTTGGTTCGCTCACATAATTTTGACGATATTAAGAGTGCTGGTTTTGATTTAACATTTGCTTTTTGTGCAGCTTATATTGCTTGCTGTAGACACTGCTGGAGCTGTGCACAACTCTTTTGTAATGCCTAAGATGGTTCATTTTCTTGTGCTACTGCACCATTTATGAGATACATAGTTACAGGTTTTAAATGTAAATAAATGTTCAACTTTAAAATCAGTGCAAAATCCATTAATAAGTGGTATGCATATTCAATAAAAATATACAAGCTTTCTTCTCTCTGCTAAATCAGACACTTGTTTTACCTTTTAACAGAATAGATTCCTGGTTTCTTCCCTGAGTTTTCTTTCCAGAGAACATAGCAGATAGTATCGCCAAACATTATGGGATAGATTATTATGATTAATAATGAGTATATTCAAAGTCTTTTATCAAGAAAAGAAAACATTTCACTGGAAAAAAAATTAATGTATTGGAGGAGGATGGGTTATATTGAAGAAGGTTTAATTAGTCAGCCGCCAGCTACAAGGTATGTACTCTAAACACTCCACATCCTGGAGGCTATCACGATGAAAAGCTTTGACTTCTTAGCAGGTCTTGCAAGCACGAGAAAGGATGCAAATATGTCTTTGAAGGTATAATAGTTTAATAAGAATTTATTATCTACATTTATGTATTTAAGGGACTATGCTTTGCCTTGTGATTACAGTAAAATGCAGTGTTAGGTACCCTTGGACACATTGGTTACCATTAGCACCCAGATAAGAATTAGACTTTGCATACGGTAAAAGTGGGACTGTACTATATTGTACCCACTTTACTAAACTGTTCTGTTAGTGTTCACACGTGGCAAATATGACTTAATCAGACCACAAATATTTTGCAGCATTCCATGGTATCTCATTTATTTGTTTAACGTGCCACTATAGCAACTGAATTCCATCTTTTAGATTCTTTTTTTCACAGACCTATGATCTACTTGATTGAAGCTTGGCAGACAGCTTTCCCTTCAATTGAAGGCATATGTACTAACTCAGTGACCAGATTTTTACCTATTTATCATTGTTGGAAAGTGGGTTATTTCACATGGACACAATACCAGAAGAATCAGCAGACCTGATGAAGGGAATCTGAGCCCAAAAGCTTATATGCTTTTTCCAGTCCTTGAAGTTGATGGAATAAAAAATACAGTTTCTCCCTGTATCCAGAGATGATTATTGCTTCAGGAAAACTAATACAAGGAAATATTTTGACATTGTTTTTGTAAAAAATTACCACTTTTTAGAAGTAGCTTTTTTCTTTGTAAATGCTGTCTTCTACGTCTCTTTGTATTTGGAAACAGACATCATTTCTGCAGAAGTAATTTCATATTCAGATGATTAATATGTTGAAATAGTGCCACAGCAGTAATGTTTATACATGCTGATAGGCAGAAATCAAGAATTTGGGGACAATCTTGGGACCTTTGCTCATGGAAGACTCTAAGCTTTAACATAACCTGTTAAATCCTCATATTTAAAAATTTCTCACATAGATACAAATAAGTTAAAACAGTGTACATTTTTAGTAACTCCTCAAATGGAAGAGGCTCAAACTCAGGATGTAGCATAGAGGATGTTTTTGGCAGATGTGTAAGCCATTGCCATTAGTCATGCAGTTCTACAATTGTCCCTTCTACCTTTGGACATTTATGTAACACACCCAAGTTCCATCCTGGTGCCCTACTCAGGAAAAGCCATAACCTTTCAGAGGTGTATTATTTCTGTCAGAAACCATGAGTCTGACTAAGGTGACCCTTTCCCTCCCTCTGACACCAGAGTTCTCTGAGCAGGAAACAGCTCTGACCATGGAGAAATAGCAGATGGTGTGGAGTGTCTCAAAATGGCAAAAGGCAGACCGGTGGCTGGTACATAATTTGTTCTTTCATCTCCATTACATTATTAACTGATACCTTTCAACTCTTCACAGCTTGCTTTCTCTTCAAAACAAGGAATGATGCATATTTGAAGTACTGCTTAAACCCCATCTTTATATTTCTGTTTTTATTCCTAGATCTGTTTTACTAAACAATCTGAGGAAAATTATGTAGTGTTTGATCAAAAGCATTTTTTATAAGTCTTCATTAGCTAGTGCCTCTGTTTTGTGGGGGCTTTGTGATGGTAGTTGGAAAAACACTGCTGTCTGTCAGAGGGTTTATGATACTGTGCCTCTGATTCTGGCTGTGAAGTGTCCCAGGAGGGGCTGGGTTGCTGTGCCAGACCAGATTGCCTGTGCCTGCCCTCTGCTCCTCACCGTGGTGGGGCTTGCTGAGACCTCTGAGGGATTTCCCGTTCATGTGCCCTCAGCATCCCATTCATTCAGTTAATGGTGAAAAGATTAATTGCCTGGTGCAGATTCCTCTAAGATTCATGGATGCAAATGCAACTAAGAGTTAGAGTAGGTATTGTCCATTCTACTGCACAACACAAGTGACCTCTACTACAATTAATAACATTACTCGTGGTTATGGACAAATTTAATGCTCATGGTATATCATAAAAATTCTAGGCTGACATGAGGCATGCTATAGAAAGTCAAATATACTCAGAAAGGAAATTCTTCTTTATAAAAATGGCTGTAACAGTCAAATCACATCCTTCAGTTTATTTCCAACAGGAAGAAATTTTATATGCTTCTTGGGGCTTTTAGCTCTTTATTCTGTTACTTTGAGCTTTACCAGCTTTCTATAAAGCCAGCATGCAGGGTTCCAACTTGCTGAGTCACTGCAACGCACATTTTTGTGGCTTGTTTTGCAAATGCAATATGTAATGTTGATTTTTTTAATGAACTATTCATGGGAGAGAGGAAATATGTACATTGGTCTGCTGAATTTTGTATCTTAAAGCAGTTTTTAAAATAAAGGAATGGGAAATTATATAATTTTCTATTAAGGAAGCATCCATTAAAGGTGTGTTTTTACTAACACACAGATTTATTGATGTTTTCATTAACAAACAAATTTTTGTTGGCTGAAAGTTGTTTAAAAATTCATACAGCTGCAAATCATTTTAGGAGATTAATATACGTATTATTAGATTAGAAACTAAGGTGGATGGCATTTTGGTCTTTGCTCCTGAAGCAGAGGAATGTACGATTGAAAAGAGAGGATTTGAAGGAGAAAGAAAATCATGTGTCAGAAGCTAAAAGAAAAAGTGATAGCCTTATAGGTTGTTAAGGAGGAGAAGAGATAAAACAAAGTAGAGGAACCAAATGCTGAAATAAAGAGGTGCTAATAGTAGTCAGCTGGAGAGAGCCATAGAACGTGGAGGTGATAATTGTGTGTGCTGTACTTGACTGAGAAAAAGCTCAAGAGAGAAGTTTAAAGTACCCAGCATATATTGAAAATGGCATCCATAGTTTATTTTAGACCAAAATGCAGAAATTTAGCTTTGTTTGGTTTCTTGTGACCCCTGTTTTTACAGAACAGTTTTCTTTTTCTAGCATTTTTGTGCATGCAGAAACCAAAAGAATGCCCTGCTTTGCACACTTGGTGCCTCTACTGTTGCCAGTTTGTTGGTCTTTAGATTTCCCAGTTGTTTGTCTGAATGCTCTGCTACTGAGCCTCCCAGAGTTTTATTCTCCATGACATCAGTTTGGTAGGATTACTATGTGTAGTGAATCTTTGGTAATATATTTATCATGCCTATATGTATATAGTGAGTATATATAATGTTTTTATAGTGTTTGTGTGTATATACGCGTGTAGAAACATACACACCCCGTACGTAGAGAGAAATACACAATACATATTGCCATTCATCTACTAATAATTATATTGGTAGACAGTACCATTTTAGAGAACATGTTGCTAAACTGAGCTCTTTTGATACAGAAGATGTTTAGTCCTTAAATTTCTCTCAGCCTGAATGAATGGACAGATAAAGACCGGCAGAAGAGAGTTAGTATTTTCCCTGTGTTACAGAGGAGAAACGAAACATGGAATTTGTGGTTTGCTTGGAGCTACAGGCAGTTTATTAAAGATTGAACTGCAAAGTGAATCTGCATTTGCTTCATTAGTCAGTACTTCTGTTAAGAAATTATTCACTCTATGAACCAGGCAAAGACAACAAATTCATAGTGAATGAAAGAGCATTCACTTGGGCTTCAGACTTAACACTCTTTTGGAAGGAAGAAGTGACTCAATTTTTGAATAGGGAGATGTTGCTCTAAGTCCTGCTTCACTTAGTTACAATAGGCGTTTCATTATTTTCATTTTGTTTATATTGCTGGAAGTACAGGTTCGTCTCACCAACTTCTTTTGTGTTTATGTTTTCATTTAGTATAGTAACTACTGACAACTTACTCCAAATAATTTGATTTTGGGCGTACCTTTTCTCTGTAAGGAGGAAAATCCCTTAGGTTTCCATTCTTTCTCAGATGATGATTGATTTGAGAAGAGATACACTGATATGTAAACAGAAAGATGATTTAAGAAGGATGAACTTGGAAACTGAAAATATGTCAAGGGAGAAGAGCTCCCTCTCATGTGCCCTTGCCCTGTAATTTTGGAACTGTTTTTTTTCTTTTGTTGTCCAGGAATGCTGATGGGACCAAAGTGGGGGACAGAGGGCTGAAGGAGGTGGGCAGGTGTCGCCACTAAACAAGATCAATGGAAACTGAGAAGTTGCAAATTTTTTAAACACCTTTCAAACCTATGACTTCTTTTATGGAGACAAAGCTATTTCAGAAGTTATGTCAATAGTTGTGATTGTGGGTAAGAGGAAATAAAAGTACCCCTAAGACAGAAAATAGCTTGTCCAAAAATGCACAAGCTTTACTGACAGTAAAGTGTAAGAAGTGGCCATAAAGAGTTGTATTTTGATTATTTAGACTAGGGTAATAAGGTGTATGTTTACTAGACAAAGTTACACCAGAATGAGTAGCAGCACAACGTAGAGGCCTGGATACACTTTGGGAAGTACCTTTCTTCAGGCAAGAATTCAGTGTTTACCAGTTCTGTCTCAAATCTGAACTCTACGGCTTAGCTGGCAGAAATACAAATATTCACAGCTGTATAAAAGATGTTATTTAGTTCACAACAGTAGCCATGGTTACCTGCATACTTTCATTGCCTTACTCATGTGCAGTTCTTTTTTTTTCTGGAAATATCATTACCATGTAATATAATACTGTACAGCCTCTTGGTAAGTTTTACAGTGTCAGAAAGAGCACTCTGTGGTGAACCTGAAAATGTATTTTATCGAGTTGACTTGTTCGTGGAAGATCCCACCTGTACATTACTAGCAGAGAAGGGCAAGTCTGAACATTCTGTGACTGCAATTTCGAAATATAAGTAGTAATATGTAAAATTCCTTGGCATTGAAAATTCTCTGATAGTGTTTTAACTGCACAACATTTTAAAAGAACTAGCCCCTGCTTGGTCCCTTCACAGGTGACGCAGACCTGGCAGTTCCTGTCAGTACATGTTAGAATAGCGTGACTATCCTCATTTACTCTTGCAAGAAACATGAACCCCAGCAACCTCAGAAGGGTAGAAAAGTGCTATGATTTTCCTCTTCTCTCTTAATTTTGTCAGTATAACTCAGTGCATTCATTGCAGATGAACTATACTTAAGAATCTAATGTTCCTGTTACGTTCATGGAAACTAGTCTCACATGTATTACTGCAGCGGAATTACGAACCATATTCTAACCTTTGCTAGGAAAAGAAAATAGGACTTAATCTTCCAGATATCTCAGATCACTTTGCAAACAAATAAATTAAACTTTACAAGAGTATTAAAGACAGTTTACATAGGCTTATATATTCTTTTCTTAATTGAGAGGTGTGACATGAATTCTGGAGGATTAAAATTGCCTATTGGTTTAAATTAACAGCAGCGAAAGGAGTAAAGGATATTTGCTTCTTTAATCTGGTGGATTTATCTAAAGTCTTTCAGTATAAGGTTCCTTACCGCTATTGTTGCTTTTGTAGAGACAACTTACCAGACTAAATGTAAAAGTCATACTTAAGGGTCGTGTTCCTTGGCATTTTCATGTACACATGAAACCTAGGATTTTAAAAGGCGTCGCATAGACATCTAACTGAATTTCTAAAACAGAATTTTAAATTGCTCATGTAACATTATGAAACCTTGTTGAAAGCCTGATAGAGTTTTAAAATACTATCCAGGCCTGTTTTTAATGTGTCTCCTACAGGAAGAAGGAAGATGGCATTAAGATGAAAATTTCTATAGCAAGCCGGCTGTTGCCACAGTCTGGCTTCTGTTCCTGCTGTAATGCTGCTAGCTTGGAGCTATTTATAGGCATTAGCCTATATCTATCCATACACGTGGATCTACTACTCTCTAGCAGTAGTTCTGCTCCTGAAGAAGTTGGTCTGAGGTTTCAAGCTTTATTTTTCCTTTTAGAGACCAGTTTCTTCAGCTATCCTTAACACCAATTAGTAGGAACTTGGCAAGCATTCACTCCCTGCCAGAGCTCTTGCATCAGCTTTCCTGCACTGGCCTACAGGCCAGAAAGCTCACTTGTCATGCATTCAAACTCTTCAAACTAGTTTCTTACAGTACTGGACCCTCTCCCTCATCTTATGATTTCAATACCTTTTCCTCCTTAAGTGAGAATGACAAGACTCTTCAAAAATGCTAATTGGTTCCTTTATCTCAAAGATACAACTTGTCTCAATTACAAAAAAACCCCAAAATTGCCTCTTTGTCAGCACACCAGAATTCAATTTTCTTCTGACTGCAGTGAAGCATTCTGGTCCTGTACATGATTTACAGTACAAATAAAACCTGTTCTCTTTCATTTTCCTGATGATGAATTCTGGGCAATAAATGCTTTCCCCAGGAGCCAGTCCTTGCTTGGAGCAAAGGCATTGTTTAAGTTTGCTGCACCACAGCACGGCTGCAGCCTTGTGTGGTCTGCAGCATTCTCTTAACACTTCATTCCTTCATTCACCCATCCATAAATTAGATACAAGGCAGCCAAGCACAGCCTTTCTGCATCCTGCACTACACCACCTTTATCTATAACATGAATCCCAAAATGATACATGGTTCCCTGGCAGAGTCTGAGTGAGAGAATGATCCACTACCATAGCAGCAGCAGCAGCAAGCCTCAGGCAGTGGCCTTGGGGCGTGTTATGTCTTCTGCCACCTCATGCAACACAGTTATGTAGCACTGAGGACAGCAAAAAGCTCTGATAGCTGGTAAATTTGCAGTGATGGGCTCAAAACTAAGTTTAACTGAGAGAGTAAAATAACGGAACAAGTATTTGACTGATGTAAACTATCATCTCCTTCATTCTCACATTCTCAGTTCAAACGATTATTTCTCTGCCACACAACTTAGGCACACTGGTGATCTAATGCAAGAGGATTTTTTCCTGTTTGGATGGAGTGGAAAGCATTCTGCAGCTATTCAGTTGGTTCTCCCAGTTTTGTGTTTGTGGTAACTTTTAAAATATTATATTTTGGTTTCTTTAGTTACTTGTGGTAGTTTACTTTTGAAGAACATTTAACTTACCCTTCTGGCTTTCACCAAAGAGTGGCTTGAATGGTAAACAAAGATGTATGTGCAGAAATAAGTGTTTGTTATCAACTTCATAACTGTCCACCTTCTGGAAAGATAGTAAATTTTACTATCTAACACTTAGATAATTTTTCCTCCATGTTAGCAACTTAAAACCATTTTTACAGCTCTAGTCAGCACTTGCCCCACTTTATTTATCTTTTTTTTTATGTAGCTGCATAACGTATATATATGTATATGTATCTTTTAACCTCCTGCAGTGTTTTGTCCTTCAAAGATTTGAAGCAATGTGCTCAGTGTCTGCTAGTGTGATTCTTTCCATGGCAGCAAATTATGACTTTGCAGAAACAGAGTTTGCTGTAAGCTGAGGGGAAGTCACAGCCTCACAGCATCAAGTTTGAGTTTTAGCTGGGACTTCGGCCCCTCATGTGTACTTAAGCTCTCCTAAACAGAGGAGATGTCATGCTTAAATTATTTTCAGCTTCTGACCTTTTCGGTTCTGAACTTCCAACCACTAAAACGTGGGGTTTCCCTACTATTGATTTCAAAGGACAGGTCAAGGTGAAATGTCAATGTGAAGAGGAAGGGAAATACAGTTCCCCATGGGCTCCTTCCAACTCAGGATATTCCATGATTCTATATAGTAGTATCTGGGTATCCAGTGTCCAGTTAATATAAATAAATCAGTTTTACTAGAATTTGTTGGAGTGTTTTTACTGCTAAAACTCAGACCGCATGGGATATGGTTAATGATCTCCAAATGTGAAATGGAAAGGACCATCAGCAGCACAGAAAAACTGTTTTTCTCAGTAAGGAGGGCTACTGCAGCTGAAATTCTTGGAGATGCAAAGGGAAGGTAGCTGCTCAGACCATGAGAGCCAACAATCTTCTACTTGTTGTGTTCATGGCAGGGCATTTACCAAACCTGCTGTGCTAATAGAGGTGCAAAGAAGGAGCTGATGAGCTACCCAGGGAGAACCAAGCTGAACTCTCTAACACACTCCTCAAGGCAGGGATCGATGTTTGCCTGTTGTTAGTGCTTGGGGAAATGCCTCCTGGGGAGGCGTTTAGATGAGCTGTGTGTTGAGTGAAGTCTCATGGGACTGAAACGAACTCAGAATCTTCTTTCCTTTCCTTTGCAAGTCTGTCCACAGGGAAGCCTTGGATGGCATTTGACACTGTCTTACTTTTCACATCTTTATCAAACTGGCCACATAGAGGCTCTGTAAGGAAACTGGATGCTGGGACGAGGAGTGGGTTGGAATCTGTCTGCTCACAAGATACTCTGTGACTAAGTGCATTTCTTTCATCGTAACCTTTTCCACCTTGCTGATTGAGAAACTGGGTAATGATGATACACAGATAGTTTTTCAGAAAATTTTATGGACCTATTGACTTGTAAGGAACATCTGTGTAGCTAAATGAGATGTTCTGCTTTTAAAAGGCTGTTTAGCTCAGCTGGTCTCTACACAAGTTCAGGGAAAATGAATGGGCAGAAAAATATGTCCACCACCAAATAGCCTAAGGTGCGGTACAGAAAGTTGTACTTAGAACGTATTATAGACATGTTGTCAGGGAGTATTCCTGTTGCACAATGTTCTGAAAACATCTCTGTTTGCCTCGAGGGAATGCCTGTCTGCCCTTATGATCCATGGGAAAAAATACCCCTGTGGTAAACGCTGATGGAGTGTTTCCAGTGTCTAATACCCATCCTGTTTTTGTTCCTAGTACAGCAGCTGAAGTGTTGTGTTTGTGGAAATCATACTAGTACACAATAGAAAGAGGAGAGTTTTCAACTTTTAAGGTTCTATGATTACAGAAAAACCTAACTTTAAGGACACTATTTTAGGTCTAAAGTTTTCTGGTTTCCAATTACTAAGTGTTTTTGAAATGTTTACCATGTTTCGTAGTTGATATTCAGTAGCTGTGATACTGTTTAAATTCTACCCCCAGCGCTTCTTTTCCAATTACTCTGCCCCTCCAGATGGACATTATTCTTTCAAGGAACTATCCTCCCACAAAACCAGTGACTCAGAATGCTTTCAGGAGCTATCTTGTGGAATTCATCATATATGCTTGTACTGCTTATGCACTGCACTTCTTGAGCATTTATTTACATATCTTCATGAAATATAGAGATTAATCCTGAGCATCCTACGCTAGTGTCATTATTTTAGGGCTCTTCACCAGGTGTCAGTGGTCTTGAGGTGGGAGCTTGAAAGCATCAAGGTATGAATGGTCAGGATTAAAAATAGCAGAGGTCCAGAAATAAGCAAGTTTTTTAAATTTTATCTTGATAGTTTAATCCTTGTGGCCTCAGTTTTAAGCTCTTCAAATCCCAAAGGACTGGAAAGCCCTTTTTATTAAATGAAATTACAAATTTATAATAATTTTTAATAATAATAAGTTTATTTATTAATAGCTAAACAGTTAGATTATCAACTAATCATGTAAATTGAGTATCTGATACCCTAAAAAGGAGGGCAGAGGGGGTGTAGTGCCAGCCATTTCCAGAGGAGATTGTCTCAGTAAAATGCATCCTGCAACAAAGGAGCTTTTGGTTGAAAGTTTTAACTTTATATTTTTTTTACCTTTGTCTTTCTTACTTCTTCTGACTTCTCTGTATAAGATAAATTTCTGCTGCTTCTTAAAAATCTTTAGGTATTTTCAGTAGTGTCCCTCTGTACTTATGTTTCTTGAGAAGTAGTTAATCTATTCTCTGATATTAATTCCTTCCCAGAACTTACCATTTAGAGTCAGATTGTCCCAAGGGGAGTAAACATATGAATTTCACTTTTGATATGCCCTTTTACTTCAATACTTCTTCACAGCATTTAAGTCCTGTGGCATAAGCCATTTAGGACAACATTCTTCCTTCAGGACCATGTTCTGTCTTCTGTCCTCAAGTTGTGTTTTGCTTGTCAGTGTAGAGCCCTGTGCTGAGAAACAAAGGTTTTTCAGTGTGTTGCTCACTGTACTTTCTGTAAAGACGAGCTGTGTGGTGGCAATATTATTGCCATTATCACTTTATTTGCCCTTCTTTGCACATCCAGTGCATATTCTTAGCACCTTGTTAATTTTTCTACTCTTTAGATGCCAACCACAGAAAACAGTGTGACTACATCATTTGTTTTGCACTTGGAGTTGCAAAACTCATTCATTGTACGCTGAGAAGAGGTCACCAAGCCGGTGCTTAGAGTGTGATGGAAGGAGATGCAGGTTGTCCTTTCAGAGCATTTAAACTCCAGCTATGGACCAATGCCCTCATTCTTGCTCCATAAGAAAAGAACCCGTGACACAATTCGCCTCTGAGTACCACATTCAGCAAGAGCACCTAATGCCCACCTACGCTGCAGCAAGGCAGTCACTGGGGCTTGCTCTGTCCTGGTGTGGCCTGGCCTGTCCCCATGTGGTACAACTCTTGGTCTTGAAGGCACTGCATGCATCCAGGTTAGCCTTCCCCTTGGCCAGGCTTTTTTGGTGGGCTGAGGAGGCTGTACTGCTGCTGGCTCCAGTGAACACTGTGGGTGCTATCTGGGAAATCCTCACACCACGTTCCAGGGCATGGCACAGACATGCCTCCTGTCTCCTTATTTATAAAAATGCACCAGGTTGGCTGGCTTGCCAACTTGCAAACTATGGGGTAGGTGTGTCTGAATGGTATTTTGCAGACCGATGAAGCTTGTTTCTGTGTTGTGAGCTGGCTGATACCCAGTCAGGAGCAAGTTATTGGGTTGGTTGTGCATCATGCTAACCACAGCTACACACTCCTAGTTCATTGTTGCAAGAATTTGTGCAGACTCAGAAAGAGAGTGAGTCTTCACCTACCAACAAAATACCACACAGACAAACTCAGACATCCATGGCATTTAAGGTCTGAAAAGAATATTAGGTGATTTTGTCTGACCTCCTGCTTAACACAAGCCATAACATTTCACTTGCACCTGTAGTGACCCCAGTAATTTTCATTTGGCTGAAGTTTGTCTTCCAGAAAGGCATTTGGTCATGATCTGAAAAGATAACAATCTTTTGTTTTCCTTAGCAGCTTGCTCCTGTCATTATTCACTGTCACTGCTAATTATTTCCCAAATTTCTAACTTGTCCAGCTTCAGCTTATTATGCTTTCCACTGTTCTGTTAAAAGAGCTTTTTATTCCTCATCTTGTATCTCGTATCACGGTTTTCCGTACGAGGAGAGATCTTATGTCTCCTTTTGGATAAACTGATTGGGTTAAGACCCTTGAAAGTATCATCTCCGGAGATGATCTACAATCTCCCAGGCACCAATTCTCTTATTACCCCTGTTCCCATACCCTCTTTTAATGGAGGCACCTGAGCTGTCCTTAAGTTGCAATCTACACGAATCCAGGGGTCTAGTGTCGCCTCAAACATCATTTTGATCATCCCTAGCAAATCAGCACACACACACAAGGCAAGATGGTCACCACCTACCTTTAATGAAGCAGTGTTGTTTATTTTAGGAGTAATGCTTGACAGAGTAAATTAACTATATATGGTAAACTGTTTACATGTGGTTGACCTAACTACCAGCTGTAATGCTTGAGCTGATTCTGGTGCTCTGGTGTTATAGACAAATGTGGGCTTGTCACTTGTTGATGCCATGTTTTGTCTGCATGCCATTCCTTTGCCTTTAACTCATTTTAAAGCTCTCCCAGTCTTGTTGCATGCCAGAAACGTCTCCTTTGTGAGGGGAATTGCATGCAGCAAACTTTGCGCCTTAGTTTACCTGACTGTCAGTTTGTATTAGGTATTCCTTTTTTTTTTTTTTCTTATGCAGCCAGAAATAAACTAGCCTCTGTTTCTCTCTTACTTGGATAGAGTGATAGAGTTTACCAAAAATATATTGTACCTACTCATAAATGCAGCACAGGTAGGGCTTTCCAAGGTCTCACATCTGACAAACCCAAACACACCACTGCTATAGGCACAGCAGTCTGCATAGCCATTATTCACCAGCTTTTCACATATCTGTATATTGTATGTACTCTTTATATTATTAATGGAGGCAAAAAATTGTAATGGTGGGGTTTTTTTTGTTTTTGTTTGTTTGTTTGTGTTTTGTATTTGTTATTGTTGTAGGATAGGGTTTTCTCCATTATTTTGTACATTTTAAATCTGTAAATCACAAAATCATTTCCTCTGAGTTATTGTAAACCTGAAGTGCATCTTCATATGGATACTTCATGGTTGCACCTGTGTTTCTCCTCCAAACTGGTTGGGTTGGGTTGAGAGGAGGAGAAACTATTTTACGAGTGCCAGAAGCTAAACCCACAGACCAGAACTCCAGAACTGCTGTGTCTGGTGCTTGAAAAGTAAATTCTCTCAAGGCTACATTGTTCTTGAGAACTTCTGGGAGGTGCCAGAATGCCCCCAGTGCAGCCATACTGAAGAAGCCTGATGGATCTTTTAGATTGTTTATATGCATGGAAAAAAAATTTAAAATAACAAAATGGCAAAATTTCAGCTGTACGCAAACAACATTCCTGTCAAAAATTTATTTTGAAAGAAGTTTTCTAACCCAAACATACAATTTTGTGACTATTTTCAGTGTGATGCTTTTTTCAGCCTCAGCTTTGGGGGTATGTCAGTTACCTTGAGATTTGATTTTGGTATCGTTTTATAGAATTTATTACTCTTTTATTACTCTTTTTTAAAATTTACATAAACATCATTGTACAGCATCTTACAGTTTCAAGATAGTTTATGGAGGTAACAGGGAAGTACAGAAGGGTTGATGTTAAATAAGCCAGTCACAATAAATAGTATGCCAGATGTGTTGTGGAATTTTAGGTGGAGTTTGTTAAATCCCAAATGGGGGAAAAGAAGTTTGGGGAGTCACTTCAGAAATATCACCTGAATTTAAGCTGTGCTGGGAAGTTAATCTAGCTGCTTTTAAGCTTTTAAGGAGTTTCTGCAAGAAAATCCAGCGATAAAGATGGGTTGGGAAATGGGCAAGTCTTGCCCTGCACATGGGTCTGTAGTTCAGCTGTACCTCAGTAGGCACAGTGATGCACATGTTTGAAAATAATAGTTTCCTTCACTTGCACAGAAAAGTTCTGGGGTCTGTGCACAGATGGAGGTGAAACAGCTGTCAGCAGGGTCCTCCCGGCCTGGAGGCTGGCAAGTCTGCAAGCTATTGGTGTTGTAGCCTCGCAGGTGAGAGTGTTACCTGTCCTGGGTGACACTCTGGGAGCTTGCATATGTTCCCATGTGTTGCACCTCACACTATTTGCAGTATCTGATTCTCATCTTGAGGATGTACCCAGAGCTGGGGTGCAGCTATGCCATTACATTTTGATGAAGGGGTGGGTAGCAAAATGTGTTCATTAACCTAATGAATTTCTTAATTGTCTCTACATTAACCTTTGAATCCATTACCACTCTTGTTTGCTTTTCCTATATGTTACAGCCCAATTTCCCCACAGGATTTGCCTATCAAGTTATTTTGCAAACAAACAGCTTCTCTCTGAAGAGAGATTTCTCTCCAGAGTTCTAGTGGCGAAGTCTAAACAAACAAGCAAGTAAAACCACTTTTAGTATGTTTAACAAAATAAAGAGGCCTGCTCACTGGGTTAAAACTGTACCAGGTGTTGCTGTAGTTAAATTAATGGCTGCCTCCTTCACTTTGACATTGAAAGTAAAACAAGGAGGTTTTTTCCCTGCTTACTAGACAGATAAGCATGATCTTTAGTTTCTTTCACATTTTCCTAAGTTACTAGAAAGGAAGATGCATTTATCTTATACTCTTTCCAAATACGCATTTCTGTGGAGGTCTGAAAATCCCAGGAGATTCTGGGATTACATTTTCCAGAATTCCTTCTAGATGAGATTAAGTGAAGATGTACCCTGTGCAAGTCCTGGTCCTTGCTCTAGGGCACCTCAGGTGATTGACAACCTGGGCTCTTCCCAAACCATGGGCTTCCACCTGAGACCTCTTCTCCTTGCCATTGTCCCACAGCTCTGCTTTATTTAAAACAGCCCATGAAAGGGATTTTCTGACCTCTAGTACATCCCTATTCTGTCTTAAAACACAATTGTGCACTTGTACAGCCTCCAAACTGAGATAAGGACAATTCACAGTCTCTCTACTTCCCTCTTGAAGGAGGAATAGAAATGTCAAAGGTTTCTGTCTTTTTTTTTTTTTCAGCAGCCTCTTTAGAGGAATGTAGCCATAGGGGCTAGAGCTGGAATATGCTGAGTTTTCATACCTTTCCTAGTTTGCTCTTAATCAAAAGTTTACTGGTTATCTAAAATCCCACCAGAACACCAAAACTGTTATGTTGTTTGCATGCCTCTCCTTATGTTGTTTTTGGATTGCAGTATGAACAGCAGCATAACAGATGTGTGTTCCTTCTGTGCATTCATGGATTTTTTCTTTATTTGAAAGTTCCTGTTCTGACCTTGTAAAATCTAGGGCCTTTTAGAAAAGAGAAATTAGAGCCTTTAGTTTCCAAAATCTCTCTCATACACAGACATCTGGGTACACACACCCATACTGATTACATTTTGTTTATAAAGAATATGATTTTTTTTCCAAAATATTTCTTAATACATTTTAATGAGAAAAATGAATAAAGTATATGGTATCATACAAATTATTAAATGTCTTTTTTAGTAGAACTTGGTGATTACTGTAAGTATTACTGACAAACATAAAATCTGTTTAAATTTGAGAACATGGGCATCTGGCAGAGAAGAACATTGGCTGCTTGGGCCTCATCTTCCATGCAGTGTGAGTCAAATGAAACTTGGCATTAGTTGTACTGTTTAGTCTTCAAACATTTTTTCTAAGCCTCCCTTTCTCTCAGTGAGATCAGATCAGCCAGTGAGATGATATCCTGATCAGCATGGACTGGTGGTGGTGTAGTAGTCTGTGGAAGATAATTTTGGAAACAATAATAAATTATACTTTGAAAGGAATAAAATCATTAAAAATTCATCAGTTTTCCTTCACAGATTTTTAAATTCAGTATAATTCTTAAGATTAAAGGCAGAAAATAGCTATAGAAGTAGTTTTATTTTTTAAGTCCATGCCATTGTTAACTTAATTTTTGTTTCTTAGCTTTCCCAAATACAATCTTCCTACAAAATCAAGAGCATATCTAAATGAAAGATGTATTCAAAGCTTGAATTGCAACACTCCAGTCCTTCCAGGTTACTAGGAGAAGTAGACTTGACTAGGTCTTTGGACAGAAGACAGCAATATGAAAGATACCTATAAATTAAAAATTAAGAAATACATAGTTCAGAGGTGTAGGAGCTGTGGGCAAATTTCAACATTGAACTTACGAAGGGTTCAACTTGTCCCAGAAAACAGAGGAACAGTGGAGGTGTTAGGTTTTCTAAAGGCTGTCTTGCATCTTTCCTAACTCCTTTGACATCAATACAAGTTAGGCCACTCCTTTCAATGCAGTGAGTTATTGTCCGGTGCTTTGCTTCTTAAGATACACATTCACAGACTAAATTTTCTAAGCAAAATTTAAAATGTTTTTCTTAAGTTGAACCGAATTATTGTTTGATATTTACCTGCCTTATTAAGGCCTTTCCTCATCATATGTCATCTTAAATACTGTCAAGATGCAGTGTGAATTTCTTCACAGCAATAAACAAAATTGCAGAAACTTGGTGACATTTTTGGGCTTAAAAAATTAAGTACTGCAGTCTGAATTGCCAGATACACCAAAAATGGTGTATTGCTTCTAACCAAGTGTCTTGAACATGGCATGTGCCAAAAAAGGACAAGTTTTCAGAAATGTGGCAGAACTGAAGGGACAAGCAGTGCATGTACATAGCTGAAATTGGATGTAGGTAGTACATGTGCTGTGCATTCCTCTGGGTCAGGAGCTAGAGTAGATCAGAGGACTGAGTCTGTACAGTTGTACTCCTCCCTTATTTCCTGGTTCTGTTACCTGCTGTCTCCTCACTTAGTCACTGACTCTATCCCTTCATTCACTTGGCCTCAGTGAAGTTTCATAGTTGTTAAACAAAACCCATGGAATACCTTATGGAGAGAGACTTCTGAGGAAAGAAATCCCTTTTTTTGTTGCTGTTCAAACAATGACTTTTATTTGGACTGTACTTACTTTTTAAGAGTAATTGCTGGCTTCATCTGAAAATAAATACATATAAGTGAACTATAATTTTTGAAGTATTTAAGTACATTCTTAGAACTTCATTCTCTGATCCAGCAGAAGACTATAAAGCTTATTAGGAGTCCATAGCATCTCTCTTATGAAGTAGGCTGAGGGAGCTGGGCCTCTTTAGCTTGGAGAAGAGACAGTTGAGATGGGATCTTATAAATGCACACAAACATCTTAAGGGTGGATGTCAAGATGATGGGACCAGCCAGTGCTGCACAGCAACAGAACAAGGGACATAATTGAAATATGGGAAATTCCATCTGATTATGAGGAAAAGCTCCTTCACTTTGGGGGTTATAGAGTTCCTTTGAGCATAACAGAACAGGTTGCCCAGAGAAGTGAAGTCTCTTTCTCTGGAGATGTTCAAAACCAGCCTGGACATGATCCTATGTAACCTGCTGTACGTGAACCTGCTTTAGCAGGGGTATTGCCCTGCATGATCTCCAGAGGTCCCTCCCAACCCCAACCATTCTGTGATTCTGTGACTTAATTGGGTTAGTGTTTTCAGAAATGTGTCCCTTCCTCTATTTTTATTGTTCTATCCCTGAACCCAGTGGGGTTTGTCCTGAGCTGAACTACCAGGAGACCTAGATGGATCTTCAGTCTGTTAACTTTCTGGTCTCTGGTGGGTCTGTAGTGGAGTTGTAAAACTGAGCCAGAAAAGGACATGAGGGTAAAGAAAAGGGAATGTCTGCTCAGAATCTTACTATTTCCTTTTTTATATGTAGTTTTGGCTGCTTTTGAAAGGTGATCAAAAAGCTATTCTTATAGTAGAAACCAGCATATGCTGTGAGGCACACAACTCTTTTTCTCTAGTGTTGCCCTAAAAGTCTTCTATTCCTCCTTTCTGACCAGTGCCAACAGAGCTGTGCATCGTGCATCTCCGTGCCTGACCAGTGGCTCAGTTTCTCTGAATCTTGGCTGGTTGCACTTTGGCCATGCTGCAGAGCTCCAGTCACAGACAGGAATCAATGCACAAGGTACCTCAGAAAAGCAGGACACAATCAAACACCTGGTTGTGGCTTCTTCTGATGTTGTGTCACTGCTGCTTCACTTCCGATAAATCAGAAAAAAACTGATATGTGAGTAATTGCCTGGAGGAAAAGAAAAGGAAAAAGAGTGAGAAAGAAGAGCACAGGAGCACAGGGATGACACAGGCAAGGGGAGCAAGGAAGAGAGAGCAGTGACATGGCAGGGAAGGGACAGCCACGGCTCAGGGTATGGCAAGGAAGAGCTCTGCAGACAACATGTCCAGCCCAGCGGATGGGGACAAGGACAGTGGTGATACAGAGGAGCTATTGGCCTAGGAGCATGGCAGGAGGTTCCTAAAATCAAATGGAAGGATGCCACATAATGGACTTCTGGGATAAACCAATATAGACAGCATGTTGGTCTGGAGAAGGGGAAACCAGTGTTTATGCTTGTCTGATGTGATATCCCTGAAGCTGTAGAGTAGCTTGTGAATGTGCCAAAGAAACAAAGTTCTTCTCAGTGCAAATGGTAAATTTAGTCAAGAATTATTCTTTTAAAAATGGAACATGGTAGATTTTATCAATTTATGCCTCAATTTATTGCCTCATGATTCAATGAGACATTTTGGATGCTACTGCCAATAGCAAAGTGTAGCTGAAACAAAAATTAAATCCTTCTGGCCTTCTACTAGCTTTTTGGTATGGCTTTTCCTGAAGGACTGGTGTTCTTTGCTTTGAGCATGCCAGAAGTAGGAGAGGTCAACCAGGGACTAGAACTATTATCCGGGCTTGATTGTAAATGCTGTCCAAAAAAATTTCCTGCTTAAATAAGTGGTATTCTCTTCTCTATAAAAAGCCTACTAATATCTCCCATATAAAGTCTTTACCTCAAAAAAGCACCAAAAAAGGAAAAGCAGGGGAAGGGAAGGGAAGGGAAGGGAAGGGAAGGGAAGGGAAGGGAAGGGAAGGGAAGGGAAGGAGTGCTTTCCGTTTATGTTGTGTAGCTTGGGTAGTGACAGAAATTTCCTCAGATAAACATTCAGATATACAGCATAATTTTTTCAGATTCTGTCTTCTCACTCTATCTCTGCATTCCTTGTGACACTCTTCATTCTATGCATTCTTTTCACCAATTTAGGGGGTTTGTACTTCGCCTTGCAGGCAGAAAAAAATATTTCTCTGGCACCAATCTTAATAGAATGAGAGACAGAATCTCTGGCATACTAACCAATTGTATTAAGGACTGTTGTATTGAAAGGTACTTTTTTATTTTAATTCTTAATTGGTCCAAACAACAGCACCTGTATATAGGTCTGTGGGATTTTTTCCCCACAGATTATTACTGTAAACATTTTATGTTAGACATAACATTAGAATTACAAACAGGTGGTTACCATGACATTGTTATAGGTGTGTGCTGAGCCCTATAGTTGTGTTCACATTGCTTCTCTTTATTTAGTAATTTATAAGCTGAATGTTTGCTCACTTAAATAGTGGAATTCCGTTTTGGTGATCATCACTTCTACTAATTGCCTGGCTTCAGCAGAGATCAAATAATTATGTTCCTGAAGCAAATCTTTGTTTAACCTTCATTTATGCCTCCTTTTCTATAGCTCCACTGTGGAGCGGGATGGAGGGCAGCTTCTTCTAAGTGTTTTCCTTGCTCACTGCTCACCAACCGGTGGTATGGATGTGTCTTTGACATAGACAGTTTGCTGTCACAGTTTGGTTCTTCCTTGGGGAACGTGCTGCACTGAAAGGAAACTTCCCCCTATATTACCCAGCCCTTTCTCCTGGCACTAATGATTTTTTATTTTTTTTTTTTAGCTGTGGGGAAAACATTTTCACAGCTCTGAAAAGGGTTCATTCAGCCTTTCCGTAATAGTTCAAGTGGTTGGTTTTCTTCTGGCTTCTGAAATACATTACAAATCACAATCTGGAAAAAGTTCTAATATGGTTCCAAGTCTTGCCGCTGAATTTGGATACGTTGCTGGGACTTACTTTGTAGCTCATCCTTAACAACTGACAAAATATTTACTTGGCACAGTGCAAAGAAGGCGAACTTTCTCCAAAATATTATACAGAGTTGGAGTCAGAACACAGACAATGAGGCAAAAAATTGGACCTGCCCACCAAGCCATTAGTTGAATAGTTTTCCAGAATGTCATGAGAAAGAGCTTCATGAAATTGCTTGCTGATAACTGCTTCTTGTGATATGGGAGTGGAGAGGGCAGCTAGATCCTCAGTAGTGAGAACAGCATATTGGAGATACTGAAGTCTTAAGTGTATATTTGCATAGGCAGTGCCAGCAGGGAATGTTCTTTACTGTTTATTAAACATTTACTTCATAAAAACATGCTTTCCCTGAACTGATCTTCTGCATTCAAAATGAACAGAAAAATCATTAACCCAGGCTGGATCACAGTGTTGTTCCTGTTTTGGTGTGTTAGTTTTATTTTTAGAGTGTTAGTTTTCTCCTGGGGAAAGGATTATTAAACTATTAGAACCAGATTGGAGTTTTTGATGTGTGGTGTGCTCTTCATCTCTTAGTCTGGAAGATGTGAGGTTTGTTTCACAGGTTTCACCCCATTTTTTGAGAAACCATGGAGGGAGAAAAATTGCAGTGAACTAACTTCAGTACAAGAAAGTCCACAGGGACAAAACTGTAAGTATAATAATAGGGGGTTTTATGTTTTTATGTTGTCTTCATGTGATCCTTTTCAAAAGAGCCTCATCAGCAGTTGTATGCTATTTCTTTTTGACAGTGGTACATTGTTGTTTTAGTCCAAATAATACAGGATATGTCCCAAAATAAGAGCACATCTCACTGTATACTTAAATGCAGTACACTGTGGTCAGTATTTCTGGCAGATTCCTTATTCTCAGTGTATTTCCCTCCAACAAAACGTATCAGACATGAGGCATAATAATTCAACCTTTCTGAAACTAAGGAGAAATGTTTTCATAAAGCAAGATATTTTTGACAGTCTTAAACTACAATAAACTTATCTTACAACTACATTTATATCCATTGATGTCATGTTACTATTTTTCCCATCTTGTTAAAATAATAAGAAATATGCTGTCCCAACTCTCTAAGAAGCAGTGTGGCACAGCTACTATAGCTGCAGAGATTTGGAGGGAGGGGATAAGAGTGAGGACATTTTCTTTTTTTTGTTTATTTAATAGTTTATACATATGTCTTCAAAAGTAGCAATCTCATGGATTGGCATTTTGGATGACTTATCTGCAAATTTATCTGTTGCCCTCTTTTTTGAGCCCCTAACAAAGCAGATTCTTTGTGGGGTCCTGGACAATCCATCAAAGGTGTTTGTAAGGAATAACCCACCACTTCTATAGGCAGTGAAAAGCAAAAAGCACTGCCATACACTTGTTTAAGAAACCTGTGAAGAGTTTTGACTTTTTGTTCACCCCAAAGCTTGAAAAACATGGATGCCCTGCAGTTGACTTTCTCTTGGAACTCAGAACATTAAAATCCATTGTGCAGTGGTTTTCAGTCACTTGGGTTTTTTGAGATGTTGTGTAAGCTAAAGAAAATAGGGCTTTTCAGGGTTGTTTAAAAGTTATATTTACGGTACAGAAAACATGACAGTCCAAGTTAATTACTATTTCCGTTGCTGACAAACTGGAAGCATGAACAAAAAAGGAAGATAAAGTGACCCTTAGAAGGATTTTGTCAATTACTCCTCCGGGGATACAGCTGAATTGTTATTATTTTTATATAAAACAAATGGGAAAAACTCTGTGCTGTATTTGAATATAGTATTTCATTGGTAAATAAGAACAACATACCCACAAATCAACCAACATTTCCTCAAAAACCCAGTTGAGATGAAATAATGAAATAACTATCCAAATTGCTTTATTCCAGAAGCCATACTATCCATACTCAAGAAGCATGGAATAAGTTAAATCTCAAGCAACTGAACCATTCATGTTACATGAACCACATTATTACTACTTTTGTTTAGGCACACTGTTTTATCAAGGGTTAAGATTTTCAGAAAATTGCATGAAAATGTTTGCCCACACCTTTTTTTCTTAATGGAAGATGTGGGGCCAAGCCACTGCCAGCTCTTTGAAAAAAACAGGTTTTTAAGGAAAAACACAGGGAATTTTGAAAAGGGGGGGGCACATTCAGTTATTTGCTCCCTCACTTTTTATCCATGTTTCAGAAATATTTTCTGATGTGATAGAGAAATGCTGGCAAATTATAGAAAGAAGTTATTTTCTTCCCATTGTGTGTGAAAACAAAACCACGCAGAGAAACCAATCAAAACACAAGAACAAAAACCTTTGTCTAAATTTAGTCTATGAATGTGTTTCTTAAGAAGCAAATTGATAAAATTAATTGATAAAATTGTCACATTTCAATTTCTTCCTCAAATAACTGCATTAGAGGGTTTTGAAAATGTGTAAGAATCCGAAAAAGAGAAGCATATAGAGTTCTACAAGTAAAGACTATAATATTTCTGTTCTGTCTCTCTGAGAAAGAAAATAGGACTTAACATGCCTATACAGTATGTTTAAGGCATTGCCTATATAATGTCCTATAACTAGTGCTTGTTAAGGACTTGAATTGCCTCCCTGAGCTGCGAGCCGTTCACCAGGCTGCAAGAGTTTCAAGTGAGTCAGTACAGGGCCATGTGGCAGCCAGAAGGGAGCTGGAACTCACTGATGCTGCTCTGCTGTGTCATGTATTTGGAGATAGGGGGTGTGGATAAGGAATGTGAAGAAGAGTGTGAAACCAATGCTCTCCTTTGCCTTTCCTCAGAATGAGTTTTAAGAAAATGTTACTTTTATTACTGTTTTTTTAATAGCTCCTTTATTTCGTTTGTCCTTTCCTTAGTGCCCCAAGCTAAAGCTTGTTGAGAAAAAAAGAGAGAAGAGAGTGTAAATTGCATTCTCCAGTTTGATCTCACATTTTTATCTGTCATGGCCAAATAGTGGGAGAATCTGAACATGGACAAGGCTGCTGGATCATTTCTCCTGCAGCAAGGAAATCACTTGTAATAAAATATAATGAAGTCCTTTTCTTCTTCTACAGTCACCATTTTCCAGCCCCTTGCATCATCTGTGTCTGAGACTGATTTAGAAAAAATGTAGTAGCTAACATATGTGAAAGCTGGCTCTTTATGAAACTCTTGATGCTGTGGCAGTATTGGTTTAGGTTGCCCAATGTTGCTTCCTTTTTATACCAAAGTGGATGTGGTTATACTTCTAAAAGTATTTTTGTCACTGTAGCCTATTTTGGTCAAGGAATTTTCTGCCAACATAAGCCGCCTGTGCAGGGTTGGAGTTACATGGAGTGTCTGTGTAGATACATCTCATAGTCTGCATTATATTTTGGGAGACTGACACCAGTGGCTTTAGTTAGGACCAGGTAGTGCAAAAGATGAAGAGTTTGTATGTTCACAGGCCAGCACTTGCTCTGTGTTCATGCTGACAAGAGCATGGGTGTGATGAAGAATCAGGCCCTTACTGTCACCTTTAAATTCAGTACAGCAGTCTTGCTCTCACCTTTGGTATGGGCAGTTGGCCCCAACATAGCCAGCCCTGAAACATGTCTCTCCTCCTGTTGAGAAAAGGTCAGACACCGTAGTGTTTCAATTCCATACTTCTGTGTTCTGCTCCAGCATAGGTCTTGCCCTCCCTTTACATTGCTACCTTGTAATGAGGGTAGTGGTACAGTTGTTGTATTTATTGTGAAAATCTGTTATCTGAAATAAACTGCTACTTGTACTCCAAGACAGAAATTACTACCTAATATTCATTTCTAGTGCTTGACATGCTTAAAGACCACTTCATCCTGCTTAAAGAGTGAATGCTGTGTTTAGATTGTGGACGTCAGACTGTTTCTCTTAAACATATTTTAATTGATAATGTATTTGGCAATGGTATTGTTGCATGTCAATTGCTGCAGGAATCTGATAAACTCCACTTCAAGACTCAGCCATAAGTATAATTGTCTGTAATGAAAGCATGTATCTATTGATTAACAAGTATATCTCTTTAATTGAGAAATTTTGAACCTCAGATGTTAATAACTTACTGCTACATGTTTTTCATATTTTTTCGTTTTCATTTTACTGAGACACACTATGAATGTATTTATTGCAATTAGAAATTTTTGGAATCTCTACTTGAAAAGCAATATGGAACATAATCTTATCCAAAAACCAAAAGTGAACAGTGAAAACACATGAAGTCAGAAAGGACTGCTGTTCGGACTGAGAAGCTGGCACATTGTACTCTGCTTCAGTTACGTCCCTCCCTCAGTTGCATTTTTGAGATTTTAAAGTGGTAGAAATCTGGGGCAATTTTTTCTGTTTATATTTATTCTGTCACAATATCTGTCATCAGGTCTGTGCATATAGATAAAGATAAATTACTTTGGTGGGATAATATTCCTGCAAGACACTACATTCTCTTTTCACTGTAGTCTTAACTGGCTGATTGTGTCCTTCCAGTAAAAAATCATCTTAAGCTAGGTTTTTTCTGACTTTTCTTCCCTCCTCCATCTGGAAGCTATATGTGAACATCCTTTAACTATCATGTTAGTTTACAGGGGCTAAATTTGACATGACATGTAGCACTGTCATCCTTAACTTTGTATCATCATCTGTTGTTCTGGTTAGCATCAAGCTCCTTTAAATTCAGTAGTCTTTGCCCTAATCTTTTCATGATGGGTAATTTTATACATATTAATAGACAGTAATTTTGTGGTATAGATGAGGCTGTCTTCAGCTAAGGTTTGTTTTTAATTTCAATATAATGTTTCAGGGAAAAGAATCCTATGTTCCCCAGATGCCTTTAACCTTTGCAAAAACTACTATACTTTGTACTTACTTTGGAAGCTCTCTTACTTCTGTTCTGTATGGCTTATATGACATGTCTGCTTCTTGGTTTTACCAAAGAAAATCCGTAAGTCCCTCCCTGACCATGGCCTATCCTGTAGCATTGCCTTAAGTACTGTTTGGAAGTTGGTTATGTTCATGTCGGCCCATTATTCCCTATGCTTCCTTCAAAACTGGGTGTTTTTTCGGGTGCAGAAAATACAGTTGGCACGGGTAGTACAACTTCAAACAAACAATTTTACTTGTGTACAGATCACATCACTTAGATCTTCAGCAGTAATCCTGTATATAGCTGTGAGTTTTGCTTCCAAACTTCAGAAGACTTCTTTCCCACCTCTTTGGTTTGGTTTGGTTTGATTTGATCGTGAAACATAACTAGACGATAATAGATAGCTAAGTATCATAAAATGGAGCAACAAGCCCTTGAAGTTAACACAGTTAGTGAAAAAAATGCTAGATAGGGTGTGGAAGATTCCTCATCCAGTCCTGATAATAGTAAGCATGCTGCAAAAATATCTTTAGAGGATAAGGGTGGAAATGTGATGGACAAGCTGAAAAATCACACTGATCCTGGTAGCTGGCTGCAAGGCTGCCTCTGGTGGCTAATACCCACTTGAAAGCCCTGGTTCCTCTTCAGATGTGCAGAACATAGATATTGTATGATGACCTGAACTGAGGTACTGAACTAAGGTACCAAGGGATGGGTAAAGTAAATGCATCATTTTCATCCTGCTCAAGAAACTCAGAGACAGGTGGCATCATCAGTATGGTGTATATAAATCTTCTTCCACAACAGGAAACTGGCAAAGAGAAAGAAGAAAGTGACTGCTGTGAAGTAGGTTTTCTAGGTAGCTTGGCTCTGTGATGTTTGCATAATTTCTGCTGTCTGTGATCTAGAATATAAATACGATAATAAAAACCCTTTTTGAATGTTAGCAACCTATGGTGTGAATTCTTGTCTTGAAAACTTCAGGATGATGTAGGGATGACAGGGAACTCACCCTTCCTGCTCATACTTTGTTTGCAGAAAGTTTCCCTCAAATGTGTATGCAAATTTGCAGTTCCTTGGATGGGGGAGAAAAAATATTCAGAAGGTATACTGAGCATAAGAAAAAGCTTTTTTTACTGTGAAGATGACTGAACACTCGGTCAGGTTGCCCAGAGAGGTTGTGAAGTCTCCATCTGTACTGATAATCAAAATTCAACTGGGTGCTGCCCTGTGCAATTTGTCTGAACAGCAAGCTTGGACTAGGCAATCTCCAGAGGTCCCTTCACACCTCAGCTTTGGAAAAGTCTATCCTATGCTTAGCAACTTAGGAAATTAATCTTTCAGACATAAAACAAAGCAGCAGCTATCATCAGTCCTGATTCAGGTGGCCTTTGTTTGACTGCATATGGCCTAAAATGTTGCCATTTGGCTTTTGCTATTTTCCAGTGAGAGAAGTAGATCATTGCAAGCCATCGTTGCAAGCTCAGGAAAGCAAGAAGCCGAAGTGTGCATTTGCCGACCTGTTTATTTGAGCAGAGGTTCTGCAGCACAGCGAAGTAGTTGCAGAGATACCTCTGACAGAGGTGTAAGGATAAGTCCAGTACAAGCACATGGGAAAATTCCTAATAACATGTGAGTGGGCAGTACAAAAGCTTTCGCAGATGCAATAGCAGCATGTGTTGCTGGCCCTGTGTGTCCTTGGAAAAGAGTAAAATGCTTCTCCATTGATTCTGCATCTCTTGTAGGCAGCTGATGAAATGTCACTATTCTTCAAGCACAACATGCAGAACCATCACTGTAGTGGCTGCTCTGGAGAGATTTACAGCCTTTGGAGCCTTGGCAACACAGATAGGGAAAGGTTATCTTCATGTCTCCTCTTCTGCGTCTGCTGACAGGGAATTGCTTCTCATTGGCTGTGTAGGAGAGATTTATGGTCTGCACGCTTCAAGAGTGTACAATGTAACATCTACCCTACATTGTCAGTGTTCAGCAGGTGTTTGAATCTGCAGTTTGAGTGACTGATCACATTTCAACAGGAGGAGATGTGACATTGCTTTTGGAAGTTGCAAGTATTTAGTTTCATAGTTTTTCGCCTGCTTTAGCTGGAGGGTGAGAAGAAGGCATTTGAAACGGCTCACAACTAAATAATTGAGGTTGATAGTGTGTAATTGATGTAGTTACAATTTAATTTTTGTTATGCACTTGAAAAGGTATCTGTGTTTCTTTGAGTATTTGTACATTTTAGGAACCTTCTAAATTATTAGGAGTGGTTTGGTAATGGTTTTTGGACAGACGAGAAGGAAAATAGGGGAGGCCAAAGAAAAGTGTGATTTTTCCACAAGTATTTTTCCATAAACATGTTTAAAGGACAATGCCAGGAAGGGATGAGAAGAAAAGCATGCACTGAGTGATGTAGGAATTAGAAGGGAATCCTGTCTTTATATGAAGGATTTATTGAGTGAAATCCTGGTTACTGAAAAAACACCAACCCTTTCAAAACTTATTCCTGCAAAGGTAGGTAGAGACTTTGTTAGCATTTCAATAAGAGTCAGACATGAAGACTATATTAAAATAATCCAAGTTTTTTGGTATTTTTACTTTTTCCTTACCAACCTATTCTTTCCACTGGAAAGAACAGTACTCTTAGATTAAGGATGCTGTTTCAGTGCAATCATCACTCTTGAAAGTAAGAGCTGCAGGGGGACATGATGAATAACCACATGGCTAGATTGTAGCCTAAAAAAACAAAACAAACAAACAAACAAAAAAAACCCCAACCAAAACAAACAAAAAAAACCAAACACCAAAAAAAAAAGCCAACCAAAAAACCCTGGAAAGACCCTGGCCCTGAGCAAGCCAAAAAATTGCTAAATTCTAGTCCAGTATAGGTAAAAGCACAATGCCTAAATGCAAATGAAAAAAAAAGGACGGTAGAAATAGGTAGTAGGTAGTGGGTTGAGGAAGCTGTAACATGGGCTTAAAACAAGAAACAAAGAAGGTGACATGGGTCATTATAAAAACAAACTATAATTAATATGGCTGGAGCAAGAAAGCATTGGTTTTTTTTCCCAAATGTCTGGGATATTTGGAGTCCCAGACAGAGTGAGAGTCTGGATCTTGATAAGAATGTGGACAGGATTGATTAATAGAGAAAAGCCTTTCTTGAAATGAGCAAATACCTGCTTCCCTAAAATTGCTGCACCAACAAGTGAGCCAAGGACATAGTTTACTGCTGAGTAGGGGCAACAGGACCTGCCTCCTGCACATGTCCCTGTGTGCTCAGGGAGCAAAAGTAACCTCCAGTCCCTTGCAGAGTGAGTGAGAAGGTGTAAAACAGTTTGGGGGATTATGTTTCCCCCAAAACATAAGTATCACCTGAGCTGCAGATAAGCTACTCCTGGGTGCAGATACAGATCCTGGATTCCCATTCTTCATCATCGCCTTAAGAGCAGTTCAGGCAAACTTGCGTTCAGGCATGAGGAGGAGAGGCTGTATTGTGCTCTGTCTCAAATCCATCCTCTCAGGAGGCTGGTTTTGATGCCTTTTTCACCAACATAAACAGTATAAGGAAATAAGATTTCTGACAGCCCATGGAAGCTGTTACACACCTCGAGTGAATCAAGCCAGGTAATCAAACTAATAGGGAGGCATCAGAAAGATGAATCACTGTTATTTATATTGTGTGACAGCTAGAGTCCTCCACCCTTTGTGCTTGGCACTGTACAAAGCACATACTAGAGGAAGATCCTTGCCCTGAATTCTTCCTGTCTGTACAACTTGTAGAAGTGTGAGCAGGACTGAATTTTACTAGCTGAGATCCATAATGCTGGTTAACTTCTGGAATACCTTACAGGTCAACAGAAGGTTATGGTAATTGCCTACATGGCCAAGCTGCTGCATGTGATCTTTTGACAAGCATGGCACAAGAGCATTTATTCACACTTTAGGATATTAGAGACAAAATTCTTGTTGGCGTGATCTTGTCCTGTTGTATGTTCCCACAGAATCTGATTGGGTGACTTAATTTCTCTTTCTTTTTCACTCTTAAAGACTGATTAAAATTTTAGTAGTTAAGTGAAGTATCTGGGATTTATGGTGATTGTGACCTGGTACTTCATAAAGACTGTGATGTTATAAATAATGAATGACGAGACTGTAGATTAGTACCACTGAGATGACCACAGTGCAACCAAATGTTCTTCTTACCATACATATGGAGCACAAATCTGTATTTGGATTTTTATAAATGCTCTTTCTAAAAAACTTCTAATAAAAACTAAGCATCCCAAACATGGCTTGCTGGTATTTGTAAGCTAGGTTTTTCCTTACTTGTTTTAAATTATGCTGAAAAAGGCTCAAATGATTGCTGATCTCTTACAGCTTTTAAAACCTGAAATTAATTAGCTGTCTGTTTTGGGGACAGAGAGTGATTCAGATTCAGGATGTTTCTTCTTCCTTGCTACTCTGATCATGCACACCTCCAAAGCTGCTAATAGTATTTCATGTAGCTGTTTCATGTAGGGTGTCATGTCAACAGTTTTCTGTTCTGCATTTCTTATAAGGACAAGCTCCTTGTGGATCTCCATTTTTCCATCCTGCTGTCGCCTCTTGCAGTGTCATTTCCTTCTGTTCTTGTTTCTTCCTTCCCACACACCTCCTTTATCACAGGTTCACAGCATGATTACAGCTTAGAGCCTAGCCCAGAGCTCGAATGGAGCAGTTTGCAGCCCATGGGGAGTTGCAGTGACCATGATTGAGACTGACAGAAAGAATAAAGATTTCCACTGTTGTGAAGCATCTTCATGGCTACCGTGAGAAGCCCTGTGACCTATGGCAATAGCCCTAAAGGAGGCTAAAGACATAGACACAACATCAAGAATGCTTCCTGCAGCAGTTTCAGATGCCTGACAGGACTTTTTCCTAGCCTGTCCAGGAAATTTAATGGGCAGTCCTAACCTTGCTCACCATTCCTTTTCTGTTTCTACTATTTACACAATTCAGATTATAGCACCTCCTAACAACTTGTTAACAACGGAATTCATCTTGCAATTAATTTTTTTCCTTCCCACCACAAGCTCCACTGTGCCTGTGCAAAAACACCTGTGTGCTGCTCCATGCCCCCTCTGCACACAGCCACAGCCTCTGCTTTGCATTAGCAGCCTTGCTTGAGCTTGGCATGCACTGTGCCTAATACGTGTAGTTTAGTGTTCCCTTTTTGATCAGTCTGTGTGAGAACCCCACAAACAGGAAGGTACCCACCCTCTTACATTGATAGTTCTCTTGTGACAAGCATTTTCACCCTGTTGTCCCAGCTCTTCTCAGCCAGTTGCACCATATTTAGGGCAAATTTGAAGCTCAGCCAAGCTGACAGTCAAAGTTCCCCTCGATAAAGCCTCCAACAGCAGGAGGCTCCCGATGGTGTTGTCATTCTCATGCCTACTGCTCAGGTTTTTATTTTCTGCCCTAACACATGGGATATGCTAAACATGAGATGAAGAAATGGGTGGTTCTTAGATATTCATCATGAAATATGATGCATATCTGAGTGCTACAGATTTTGATTTTCCTTCACCAATTGTAGCAGCTGAAGCTGTGGTCCCTACAGTGAAGATGTATCATAATTTCTAGTCCGGTTTTTCTTTTCAAACTGCATGTGAATTCCTGAAACTTTGTTACCTGAAGTACTCCAGGCTTTGTTTGTCTCTGTTTTACTGTAATCAATGTCAACCAATTTTTTTTCACTTTTCTTGAAAAATTATCGAAGACTCCCTCAAAATCAAATCAAGCAAGTTACAAAATTTGTTAGCTATGCACACAGTGGCTTCATTCTGGAAACTGAAACATAATGTGGAAGCAGTCAGACGTATTTCATTGCCACTGGCTTTGGCTTCATTAGTCTCACTGACAAATGGTGAATGTGTGGACTTGCTAATTGTTTAAGTGAAGTTAAAATAAGGATTTTACTCTTCTTTTGTAGACAGGTGAATGTTGTCACTTTTAGATAAAGTCATCATTAAGAGGATCAATAAGGCTTGTGAAGGTTAAACTTAACTTTCTGAATTTTTACTGGTTGTGTTTCAATAAGCCTGTGAGCTCCATATGCTGTAGCTGTATACTCGGTATTTGCTCAGGCATTGAGATGGGTGTGGGAATAAGCCCTCAGCCCTCCAGCTGGCACTGAGGTTGTTGTTCACGGAGCTGCATGTCAGTCTTCAGCTGCTTGGAACTGTGTGTGGAGAGGGGCAGGGGCCAGACCAGTTCCATCAGCAGCTGAAGCTGGCTTGCAGCAGCTTGAGTGTCCCACAAGGACATCCTGATACCCTCTAATCCTGTCCTAGAGGGGGACACAGCAGGAACTGCCAGGATCTGTGCAGAGCAGCTTTACACTGGCAGAGTCCTTCACATGGAAGGATTTCCTGCAGCCTGTGTATTATTGCTAGAGTGGAAGGACACAAGGGCAGCCTGGTAGCTCCAAGGATCTGGATTCCAGACTTCACTGGCTATGTGGGAGGTCTGAGGGTCAAAGGCCCAGACCCAGGCATGCCTATATGCTCTTCCTCTTGCCTGTATCGGATTCCCATCTCCTTCCCATTTCTGCAAAAACTCCTGGATGTTTTGAAAAAAACTGCACATTGCTTGCCTGGCTGTCTACTGCAAGGGTTTGGGAGATGAGGTTATATGGGAAAAAGGCTCCAGTGGAGCCAAGAGGAATGTGGAATTTGGGCAGCAGCCAAATTCAGATTACTTCTACATGGCCATCTGCACCTGTGTTTGTAGGGGCGGGGAATTCTGATGCTGTTGAACTGACTCAGCAGTTGTACACACAAAGGCTGGCAAGGTTTCTCCCCTCTCTGCTTATGTGCTCGGTGTCACTGCCAACACCCCATCATTCCCATCCAGGTGCAAGTAATCTCTATTAAGAAATCAGAAGAACTCATCCCAGGAACTGACGTGAGACTGATAGTGGAGGAACTATTGAGGTGCTATGTCCAGAAAATACTGGCTCATTGTGTAAAACACGCCTGTCTATAAAGCACTGTGCCCTGGAACTGTGTGGTCTGGAGGGAACAGCACACATGGTTTTCTGTAAGCCCTGTCCTGCTTTCAACACAGGCCCATAAAAGGAGGTGCTGGTGGTAGTGAGGGGATCTGCTCTCTCCAGCGCACCTGAATGGACTTGTCTGTACTGGGACTGTCTCTGTCCTTGAGACAACTCCTTAGTCTCAGTTGTGGCTTCAGCCTGTAATGCAAACAGAAACAGAAACTGCTGGGTTTTATATGCACCACCAGAAGTGTTCTTGTACTTTTGAAGACTGAGAGGCTAGATACATGTGCCAAGTAGCCTTAAAACAAAGAAGAAACTTAATGCATAGATGGATGTAGAAGAAAATAATGAAAATAAAATTTAAAAAATTACAGAGTGATAGAGATGAATGTAGGTGGCAATATTGCCTCTTGGTTTGCCAGAAGGGAAGATTTTCCATATCTATGAAATAGGCATCACTAGCATCTATACCATTCTCTGCTTTCTAATCAGCCAAGAAGGTAAATCAGGGACAAGCAGAAATTCAGAGCTATAACCAGCTCCCTAATAGCCCTGTCCTTTGTGCGGACACTAACCTGACACAGAAGGCAGTGAGGTATGTATTGCTCATACTCTTAACTCCCTTCACTTAGTGGGAGTGTGCTAATACGTACATTTTTCTGGCCCCCAGATTACCAACCTCATGTGTTATCTGCCATGGGAATTCCACGCTCTCCAGTGAGATAGTTGTGTTACCCAGAGATGAACTGACAGAGAGAAAATAACCAAGTAAACAAGCATATGCTTAGTGACCTAATTAAGCAGAATGTTTATATTCCATTCAAGTATGAGACCATTTCAGTTTATTTCCTGTACTGCATTCTAATTTTGCTGTCAGGAGTATAAACAACTGGCTGTGGAGTTTTTGTCTCTCAACAACTGCCCCTGTCAGACATTAAAAATACAGCTAAGATATGAGGTGTCAAGGAGTATCAGCAAACCTTTCACTTCAGAGAGAAGTGGAAATGATAATTATTCCACTGATCTCAACTTAGTTCCTTACATTTTTGCCTCATCATCTAATAACTGAGTTAAACAGCCTATACGCTTAGGGAAAGAGAAGTTTTTTTTAATGGAGTTTGCTACCCAAATAATTGGAATGTATAATAGAATAGTCACAATTTAATGTTTTATCATAATTTGTTGGGCAATATCAGAACAATACGCCTTAATAGCAGAGTAAAACTGTTTATAGAGAAAAATTGTTTCTAGATAAAAATTGTTTGAGAGCAGTTCCTGCCAGGATGCAGGGTTGTCCTGCCAAACTCAATATGGTTTCAGGTAAAGGGTGTCCACATCTGTGCCAAAGGATGTGCAGAAATGTGGGCATAAATATATGTGCAGTAGCTCTGTGCACTGCTTATCTCAGGTTTGCATGTCCATAAACTGAAGTTGTTCCAAAAGTAAAATTGAAAAGTGAAGAGAGAAGGGCAGTGTGAAATTGATTGGGAAAGCCAGAATTTGCCATTTAGGACGACAAAGATTGAGAAGTTTGATGGAGTATATGATTAGTGCAATCTGACAAGGAAGGGGCATTTACAGGATGTGTTGTGTCAGTTCTTTTTCTAGACAACATGTTGGTTATGCATGGTAGCAGTGTAGTATAATGGCATTTATTTATACATAAATAAATAGAGAAGGAGGCAGCTTTCATAAAAGAACATGCATTTGGTGCAATACTGCTGTTGCGGGCATGCCACTAAAAACTGGCTGTTGTTTGAACTACCCCTCAGCTGGAGTAGTCCTTCAGGAGTTGCACAGGCCAAAGGGCTTCAATGAATACTGTCCTGTTAGATCTGAAGCCTGTTAAATCAGCATTAGAAATTTCCATCAGTTATGAAGTTCAGCAGTGAGTCAGTGATGTTACCCACTTTGGGGGCAGGGAGGGTATGTATGTACCTGTACACAAATTCATATACATGAAACAAAGATTTCTTCGTTTTATCTATTGAATTTGCTATAAATCACTTAAATGGGACAGTAGGGAAGTATGTTCAGTGCTGTAAATAAAAAGGAGAATACTGGCAATCATCATTAAAAAGTCCCATTTCACTGAGATAAATCCATCAGTGAGTTCATCAGTTAACCAGTTAAACATGCATAAAGCCCCGTGAGTGCTTTATAGTAATTTTGAAATATGATTGTATACTTACATTAATAGAAATATAATGGCTTTTTTAACAATATACAGGAGTCCAGAATTTGTATAGATATGTTTGTGTTTGTATACATATTTATACATTTGCAGTTTGATGAATAATCCAGGACTGAAATTGTGTTCAGCCCTTTCTTCCAGTCTTTCAATATAAGTAGGATCATCTGAGCCAAACACGAGGAAGACTCTTCTTCTCAGACCCTGCTGCTTACACAGAAAAAAGCTTCAGGGTTTGGGGGGAAGTCATTCTTTAGGCTTCTCCCAGCCTAGTTCTTTCCTCTTTTGATGTCCTCAGATGCTCCCAAGGACTTTGGGGGCTTTTTGAGCTCAGCTCGAAGCCGCCTGCCAGTCCCATTGGGTGCCATTTCCTCTTCAAAGAGCTATTCCTGCAGCTGCTCCCTTCTGCGCCGGGAGTGGAAGCCTTTGAAATTGCTGCAGCTTTGCTGCACAGTCTGTGGAAACAGCTCGCATCAAAAAGGAGAGGAGGAGAAGTGCTTGTATCTGTTTAAATTAATTATAGAGGCTCCAGCAGAAATGTAAAGGCAAACAGAGAGAGGAGACCTGATTTGTGAGGTACTTCTTAGAAAATCGATTGCTAATCTTTGCATCGACTTTCTGCTCCTGGCACAGAATGAAGCAGCCGTGCCAAAAATTCTTTTTACAGGAAATGTTCTCCAATGGGACAGACAGACAACGTGTGATCAGCTCAATAGCTGCAGTGCTGCTAGGGAGCACCACAGGGAGGTTAAATCTTCAGCTGCTTTGATAATGAAAAGGTTCAAACCTGTAAACAACATGAAGAAATCGCTTATATAAAAAATTATACTAAAATCTTTATTCTCAGGCTGGGCAGTCTCGGAAGTCCCCTGATCTGCCTGAGGGACCTGCTTGGCCCTGCGGCAGCCAGAAGCTAGGCCTCATAGAAGTCCCTTCTCTCTTTCTTCCATCATGTGGGAGGTGCTGCACAGAGAGGTGGTTATGCCCAGCAGTGATTGCAGATGAACTGTAGGGAAGAGGGTGTTACAACAGGTGAGCTTCTGATGAGTTTCTTAGCCCATGATGGAGATCAGAAATTGTCCTGGAACATGCTGAAAAATAGAAGGATTAAAACACATTGGGGCTTTTTTTTTGGCCTGCAAGTCAGCTTTGTTGCTTCCAGATGTGATGGAAGGGAAGAGGAGTCATTCCCAGCGTGAGGCACTAACACTGGTCAGACTGATAGACTGTTAAACTGTTTTGACCAGGAGAACTGGAGAAGACCCTAAAGGCAGCAGAATAATTTCAGCCTTTCCAGCAGCCCTGAAACGCTGAGACTCATGGCAAGTACATGCTGTTCTTTACATCAAGTGAGAGAGAGATTATGCAGCATCTGTCTTGAGAGGAGTTTGAACTACAGTGTCCTTGACTGTGTGGTGTCAGCATCCTTCATATGAAGTCATCAAAAGCAATGAGCTTGGGTTCAAATGTTACACTAAAAAGTGGGTTCACTCTTAACTGTAAGATTTATTAGAGGTATTGCCCGAAAGCAACTGAATTACAGGAAGACTCCTGGTCTGTATATCTGATTTGGGGAAATAGGCAATATTTCCCTCTATTTTTTTATTCCTTTGGCTTAATCTTTTGTAAAATATGCTGTGGAAATTAGCTTAGCAGTAGCAGTGCTGGTGCTTTTTTACATCTGCATTCAGTAATACAGGGAGACTCTGAAGGTAGATGGTTTGGGTTTCATGGCTTCACACATTCTTCAGCTGTGGTTCAAGTCGGTTGTTGCTTTGGCTTAAGGGTCTGGGGTCATTGTGCCAAGAGCAGAAACTGATCTCAGGTGTCAGATGTGTGACAGATACTGTGGTATGAACTTCTTAGATGGCATCTCCTCATTCCTCAGTTGCCCTTTGAAAGGATGAAAAAATCTTTTAGCCAGAAGGTCCCAGCTTTGGGGCTTGAATTGCTGGTTTTAGAGTCACGACAGAATTACGTATGAGTAAATGCTGGAATACTGATGTCTTGAGGATTCAGCATTCAGTGGACCTCTAAGACGTATGCACCGCTTTAGGAAGAGGAACTCTCGATTTTAATAAGCAGCTGATAGTTAAAAGGCCAAAGCAGTGTTCTGAGCTTCGCTCATTAGAAAGAAACAGTGCTCAACATACCAGGCTTGGATGCTTCTGGAGTTACTGTCCATGGATAAATGCCATTTACAGAAGGAAATACATTTTCCAGCTCTGCCTTGCAGAATTCTTCCATGCTTTTGCTGAACTAGGAGGAACAAGTTCGTTTTGGGGCAATAATGGAGGTGGCTTTTCTCATAATGTACCAGTCTTAATAGCATATTCTGTCTGCAGTGTTTTTCTCTGCCTGGTACATTTGGCTGCACTAAATCAGAGTGAATTTATAATCTTTTACTTCTGGAGGAGGTGGCAGGAAGGCAGATGACTACGGTACCTCTTATAGAATATTATTATAAAAGAAGTGTGAATTACCTCCTAGCCTCTCATGCTGTTGAAAATTTGATTTGAATGACATTTTCAAGGTGTTGTTTCTAAGACATTCAGTAATTGTCATTCATCTATGAATGGTTAGTGAGATGAATAACAAAAAGTTGTTTTGGATTCACAAGAGGAAGTGTTAAAAAATAACATTTGGAAAAAAACCCTGGTTATGCTAAATTCTTCTGTATATCTAAACAGCACCAAGGTTATCTAAGTGGTTTAGGTAATCCAGTAATTGTGAAAATGATTATTTGAGACATAGCAGTGGAAAGGTAATTTCCATTTGTGTGTGGACTCTTAAGAGTTATCTGACGGGCAGGTGCATACAACATTATGGCAATGTGGCTTTGGGGAAAATAAAGCAAGCCTACTTGCTGGCCATTCTTTAGGCAGATAAAATAAAGCACCATTGCTTTTGAATTCATTCATCCTTTCAGCAAGCAAATGTCAGAATTCAAACATGACAAAGAGAGAGGAGGGAAATGGGTGAATCTTAGAGAACTTCATCATTGAGTGGAAACCTTGAAAATAATTGACCTGCGAGGAGACATATACTTACTGGGTAGTTGCATGTAGGCTTTAGGAAAAGCTTACAATAGATTTCTTTCTGAAAATATTACAAAGAGGTGGTGTGCCTCAAGAAACCAGAATACTTCATCAGGATCTAAAGAAGATTCAGGTAGTTCTCACAGACACATGCTAATGGGTGAAAACAACAAGGTACATTATTTTTAAGCTGCATGACACTTTAAAATTGCTGTTATCTTAGGTTGAATGGAAGGAGTTATATAAATACAAAACATCTCTGAGTAGCACTGGCACAGCATCAGCACTGTTTAAGGTTTACTCCTCATTAGGGGGCTGGAATGGGCAAGTTCCTGTGAGGCACACAACCAGACCAGCTGAGCTAAATTAACCGAAGGGATATTCTATACCATACAACGCCAGCTCAGATAAAAAAGCCAAGGGAAGGAGGAGGAACATGGGGCATTCATTATTTTACAATGTACACCTTCCAGAGCAACCCCTGTGTGTGCAGAAGCCCTGCACCCTGGGAAGTGGCTGAACATTACTTGCTAATGAGAAGTAGAGACTAACCTTTTTTTCTCCTTTACTTATGCACATACAAACTTTGGCTTTAGTGAAATGCTTTCTCTCAGCCTAGTGGTTGTTCTTCTATCTTGTTTTCTCTCCCCTGTCCCACTGGGAAGGGGAATGATAGAGCGGCTTGGTGGGCACCTGATTCCCAGCCAACTACAGATACATACATCCTCCAAAAATATC
This sequence comes from Toxostoma redivivum, assembly GCA_013397375.1. Classification (NCBI taxonomy): domain Eukaryota; kingdom Metazoa; phylum Chordata; class Aves; order Passeriformes; family Mimidae; genus Toxostoma; species Toxostoma redivivum. Next base: position 559,733 of record VXBI01011699.1, read on the forward strand.
ATTAGCAGTGCTTAGCTTCCATCCTGTAGGTCTGATTCCCAAAACTTGTATCTTCACGAAAGCCATCAGTAAGGCAAATATTTTTTGGTTCCTTACAAGAAAGAAAGGTTTCTTACTTACACTTAGGTTTCTAAGGAAGTGCTAAGAGCACTTAATAAAAAAGTCTTCTACCTATCTACTTCTGTAATATCTGTTTACAAAGTGTGCTTTGACTCACATGTTCTCCATCTGCTCTGTTCCATCTATCTGTGCTTTTGCCATGCTTACATCTGCTTGAGATGCAAGGTAAGTTGCCCATCTCTCACTGAGTAGTAAGCAGAGAGCATGAATATTTTTTGCCACATTAATAGCAAGATCTTGCACTTACGATATGGACTGCATTGTCTTTGCCTACCCTCCTTATGTTCCCTGAGCTCTGGATGTCCAGTTGGTTTCATTTTTGCCACTGCTTTCTTTTTTTTTTTTTCCTGTTCTTGAAAGACTTTCACAATGTTAAAAATACCAATGATGAGGGTCATTTCTTTTCTCCCATTCCACATTTTAAACGAGAACATCCTTAAACAATAATACTTTTTCTCCAGCCTCCATAGGCTATCTTCCTTGGAGGACTTAATAGCTGCACTGTCTCCATAAAGCCTGGAGATTTATGTGGCTGTGAAGGAAGCAGCACCTTATCTTGTGTGTGATATCGGAATAGAGCATGAAGAAGAAAGATAAGGACAGGGAATATCAGTCTTGCACTGATAAAAGCTTCGTTAACACCCATATTCACACTGTTTGGCACAGGTGGAAGGGGAATGGAGAGGCTGAGCAGCATCCAGGCAACGTGAATCTGGAAGCAGAAAGGGGAAAAGGGATTTTATAGAGAAAAGAGGTGAAAGGTGGGAAGAGAAAGAACACTTCAGCTTGTGATGGGTCATCCAAATGAAGTTGGCTGGAGGTTTCCCTGCTCTCAGCACAACCAAAACAGTAGTTGAAGTGATTTAGGAGTCCTTAGGGGGCAGAAAGCATAGTATCAAACACTGAAGACTTTTGCCATATTACAATGTATCTAATTTTTGTTTTCTCACTTTCAGTTTGAAGGACTATTAAATACATCTGGAACTGATAAATGAATTAATAGACTGCCACTTACAAATCCTCACCCAAAATGTAAGAATGTGGCTTCCTATTAAATGAGAGATTACTGTCCCAACATAGGCAGCAGCATTAGCAATGAGTCCAACAAATTAAAGAGCTTTCTGAATGCTTTGACAAATAGAGTGCTAATGGCCTTGATGAAAAATTACTTTTAGCAAGATCTTCCAAATATTTCCTCCAATTTCAGCTATATTTCAGTCCCACTACATGCATCTGTTCTTCTCAAAGGAATTCTAGCAGGCATTGGGACATTTTTCAACATCATTGGTCAATTACATTACCACCAGAGCTGATCACATATTAAATTCAAGCAAAGTTATGTTTCACAGAGACAGAAAGCCTACTGCTTTGTGGACACTGGGGCTGGAGAAGTCATGCCAAGGGAATCACAGCATGGCACCATCATTTTTTGCCTCCCCACTTTTCTAATCTGGGCTGCCGTTGTGCTAGGGACCTCAGAAGCAGTGCCAAGATTCCATTACAGTTAGTGTTAAGGTTCAGAGAGTCAGAAATCATAAGGCTCCAGGGACACTGGGACTGCAGAAATCATGCTAAGGGGATCACTGCAGAGCATCCATGTTTCTGCCTTCACACCTTTCTAATCTGGGTCACCCAGGGTGATATGGACCTCAGCCTTAGCACCAAGGTTCCATTATTGTTACGGTTAGGGTTAGAGTTCAGAAGGCCAGTTCAGCTCAGGGAACACAGGGCTGGAAAAGTCATGCCAAAGGAATCATGCCAGGGCACCAACATTGCTGTTTTCATCCTTCACACCTTTCTAATCAGGAACACCCATGATGATGGAATGAGGGGAAACCATATGAAGAGTAGCTGAGGTCACTTGGTCTGTTCAGCCTGGGGAAGATACTGAGGGGAGACCTCATAGTTCTCTACAGCTCCCTAGTGAGGGGAAGAGGAGGAGCAGGCCCTGATCTCTGTGGTGACCAGTGACAGGACCCAAGGGAATGGTATGAAGTTGTGTCAGGGTAGGTTTAGTTTGGATATTAGGAAAAGGTTCTTCATCCAGAGTGTGGTTGGGCTCCCAAGCCTGACAGAGTTCAAGAAGTGTTTGAACAAGGCTCTTATGAGCATGGTGTGACTCTTGGGGTGTCCTGTGCAGGGTTAGGAGCTGGACTTAAGTGATCTTTATGGGTCCTTTCCAATTCAGGATATTCTACATTTCTATTTTCTTTTTAATGTAAAAAGGTGTTTCTGATTGACTCAAATAAATACATCAACATATTTTTCTTGTTAAGCAGAAAAAGTAGAATTGGTTTTACTTGAAAATTTTAAAAAAGGGCTAAATCCACATTGTTTGCATTTCACAGAAATAAAATATTTTTATATTAACCCTTGCACCACAGAAACAGCTGTAAGCAGTTAATTTTCTGCAACTCTCAACAGTTAAAAAAGGATTTACTGGCCAGAAGGGCTGTTGACCTCTCCCAGATGCAGAGTGAGAAGGCCTCTCCACTTTTTGGCCAAAACAGTCCATCATCTGCCAAGTCATTGGGGAAAGTACAGTAGACGTCTCCTTCAGTCATTCTACCTGGGGAAGGAGCTTGTGTCTCAGGTACCAGCAGAGATGAACGATCAGTTGGGGTTTCCTGAAGGATCAAGGCACAGGTGTTCATGCTGCCACTTACACACTGTATGTAAATAATTTATAGTTACGAAAACTCAGTTCTGTTTCTAAAACACACTGTTTCTGTTAGCTTCTTTAGACTTGTGGTTATTCCTAAAGGTGTTGTTGACTTTTCCTGGTTAGGGGAGATGGGAAACAGTACAGAAACTCCTTCACAAATAATGCTATGATGATGTTTCTTGCTCCCTAATCAGGATGCCTCCTTTCTGCATTCTAAGATGTGCCTAACTGAAGGCTTGCCATGAATCCTTGAATCTTGACCATGTAAGTCACTAAGATGCATGCTGCTAAGCCTGGGTTCAGGTTCATGGAACCTGTCTAAGTTGCCCTGAAGCTGAAGTCCATTGGTTTTAAGCCCCCAGTTGCTCTCTGCTTTCACCAGAAGAGAGGGGTCAGAACAAGAATAAATTTAACAGGCAACTGCCCAGGTATTCCTCTGGCCTTTTTGTGTTCCCTCTAGCTTGTTTACATTGACATTTACAGAGGCAGATGAGCTCACATTTAATAATTTTTTTTGAAATAATCTGCTTTGATTGGGTGCCTAAACTATTGAATTTTATCCACATGATTTTCTTCTGCGGCCATGAATGTAAGAGGTCAGTACATTGATGCCCCTAAGTAGCTGTGCACTTCCCACCAATATTATTCTGATTTTGACCTCCTGGCAAAGGAGTGTTATAGTGGGCTGAGCCCAGTGGGAGGCATTGCCAGCACTTGCATTCCAGTTCAAAATCTGTCACTGTTTGCCTTTTGCTTTGGTTTAGTCAAGATACTTTTTCTTCCTCTGTGTGCATGTCTTCACTGATAAAGAGTGTTTTTTTTCTTCCCCTCTATCTCACAGAAATATTTTAAGGGTTAATTGGAATTTTTATAAAGCATACTGACAGTCAGAAGTTATTTTAATTAATAAGACCATTACAAAGAATTATGCGTTGGTAATCCTAAAGCTGATCCTGTAGGGTTGCCAAGGGTCTCTTACTCCACTTCCTGTCCCAGTTCACTAAAAAGTTTGGATTTTTGGTTTATTTCACTTCCTTGTTTTGCAGTAAAATGGCAAAGTGGTAATTGATATTCATGAGATGAGAAAGCAGTCTTATGCACTGGAGAATGTGTTAGAGATAGCTGTTTAAAGTTTATCTAAGGACCATAAGGTAATATTAAGTCTTTTTATAGTAGTTCCTCTGCCCTTGGACATTGCATCAGAGCAGCAAGCTTTTCATACTATTTTGATTTTGTTCAATAGTGAAGGTCATTAAGAAGTTGGTTATAGGGTTGAAGAAGCCTGCCCAACAAGGCAGTCCAATAGGTCAAGTAATTAAAATACAAATATTACTCTACTGCCAGGTCCCTTCCACAGAAGTACCAGTACAAAGTTTAGTAACCTATTAAGAATGCACTGCAGCAGCAGCAGAGGAGAAATAAGAGTGTCGAGTGTGGCACATTATGTACCCTCTCTCTACCAGCGCTGCTGCCAATCACACAGGCCGGGTTTGATCACTTAGGTGTTCTTGCTGAAAATAACACTGGCACAAGACCCTGCCTAGAAACTTACAGAAGTGAATTACACACGTGGGTACCCCTGGGCAGCTGGGCTTAACTACTTGCTATCAGTGCCTCCAAGGTCTTAAGGCAAATACAGTCTTACTTGTGGGAAGCCCATAATGAATAAACCAATAGTATTAGGTAAGTCTCCTCTTCTTTTGGCCTGCTTTTGCAATGCTCTTTAGTCAGTCCTCCTTCCCAGTCCTGGGAGAGTAGTTGCCATCCTTCCAGTCTTCACCATGGGCTCCTCGTACCTTTGTTGGCTTGGCTTGGCATAGACACAAATCTGAGCCAGTCAGTCTTCAGCCAGCACAGCTGAGGTGGCTGCAGCTCCAGTTTTGGAGAGAGAGGCTCTAACCAGCCTTTCTCAGCTCGCCTGCTGTTTGGAAGAGGTCTCCCTTCTCTGACCCAGCTTCCTGTGCCCACCTGGCCCACCTGTGCTGCCTCCCACATCTACACTGCAGCCTAATGCACTTGAGGTGGTTCTCTTAACATTGGGGTTATCCTTAGTGCTTTGTCCCAGTGGAAAATATCACTGCTATGAAGTTCAAGTGCTCCTAATTAAATGTGCATTTTCCCATTCCCAACAGACACCATTCCCCAGTATGTGAATCAGATAGTCTCAGGCAACTTGGGATCACAGATGTTCTTCAATTACACATTTGTAGTGATCTTCCCTGTTTAAAAGGGTTTCTGCTGCAATTCTTGCACTTGAGTACTGCAGCAGAACATTGTTATAGCTAACATTATGAAACACATCTAGTGACTGGTTAGTCCATTCCCACCTCAAAGGCATTTCCATAATCTTCTGCTTCAAACACACATTCGCACACCATAAATGTGACCATTAACAATGAGGCAAACATGTAGAACTGGGGATTTCTGACATCCTTCTGCTCCCCAGTTAAAAAATGGTAAGTTATATTTCTATTAAGAAAATATTAAGAGTCTTCAAGAGAGAAAATACTCAAGAGACACTTCAGAAGGGGAGAGGGCAAAAATACTGCAGGTGAGCTTGGTTCGTCTCTCCTTCCTTTTCCACTCTTGCTCAAGAACCAAGGGGATGGTATCAAAGATGATATACAGAATGCAGCAGCTTCTTACAGACCCAGTGCTGGCTGGGGCGTGAGATGGACAAGAGACACTGAGGGCTGACAAGACTGGATATAAAGGCCAGTTACCATAACAGCCAGGCCATTAAGGTCATAGAATCAAAGGGTCACTGAGGTGGGAAGGCACTCATGGAGATTGTTTTGTCCAAACCCCCTGCTCAAGCACAGTCAACTAGAGCCAATGGCCTTGGATGTCCAGTCAAGTATTGAATACCACCAAGGATGGAGACTCAACCACCTCTCTGGGAAACCCTTTTCTATGTTTGATCACCTTCAGAGCCAAAAAAAATGTGTTTTTTATGTCTAAAGAAAAATTTTCATGAACCATTTGCATGTGTGGGTGACCTCTGTCTCAATGCTGTCTCAATCCCACAGCACAAAGAGCTCAGACCAGCTGGAGCATACATGACAAAACTTCACAAAAGACTGATTGCACAGCTTTATGAACAGGTGCTGCAAAGGAAGTTCTGTCTGGAATCCCTGTGGCAATAGGGGAATACAAATAAAATTTCTAGTACCAAAAAAATGCATAATGATACTACAATTATCACCAAAGTAATGGATTTTTTAGGCCACATGTGTCAGGGTCGTGGGAGGAAAACCAAGGGTTACTTAACTACCTTGGATGTCATCTGGAAGGCTGGAGCAGAAATTCTTGAGGACTTTGCTCCATTATAGGAGCTGTGATACCCAGCAGAGTAAGAATTCCTCATTTCTTCAGCATTCTCCCAAGTACAAGACATAAAACCACTCATCCCATTGCAGCCCTGCTGTGCACACACTGCTCTCCCAGCAACAACTGACCTTACACATGGTGACTGCTGTTGTTCTGCTCCTCTGCTTGCTAGGAAAAATACTGCTATGTGGTAAGGAGAATCATATTTTTTTCCAGTCCTCCTTCCTTTTTCACATTTAAAATACAAAAGCCATGCAGGTCACTGACAGCTCAGTGAGATCAGCCTGGCTGGGGACAGAGTTGTAAGTGAGGGAAACAGAGACAGGCATACCAACATTAAACTGAAGAGAAAAGAGACTTGGCAGAGTCTGCAAGAGAACCCAGAAAGCCCATAGCTTTAATACTAAGGATGTCACAGCTCCACTGCAACCTGATTATCTTGGAGTCCTTTAATACTATGTTCAGTACCACTGTCTTCCCATGATGTTTGTGTATTTCCCATCACTGTAATCCTCAAAAAGGTACTTGACAGCAAGAAAGGCCATTTCCCAGTGAAAGGTTTTTTTGTTTTTTCTTATCAAGCTCTGCATTATCTGTGTTAAAGCAAGATTACTTATGTTTATAGAGTTCAGAGTCTAAAAAGGTAACGAAATGTGAAAGATAAACTCTTTACAGCAGTGTTAACGTTAGTTTTATTTGCATCTTCTATTTTACAGTATTCAATAAATATGTACAGAATACATTTGCAGATTACTATATCAATGTCCACATTTTCTGAGAAAAAAACAAAAATAGAAATGTATTCTGTGTAAGGAATGTAGTTGGATTTTACTCTAAAAGAAACATCACTTGTAATTTACTGATATTTGACACTATAACAGTATAACCTTTAGTTACATGATGTATATTTTTTTCAGCTCTCATCTCTTGGCAGGGATGGTTCACAGAAGATATGAATGCCTTAGTACAGGCATGGGTGAAAGGCAGAGCACCTGTCAGTCTCTGAATACGTTCCTCTTCTCCTGCCCTTCTCCCCGAATGCATACCTTTTCATGCTTGTCTAAACTGTACTTCAGCCATGCACTGTATTTGGATTTTAGAAAGAAGTGACGTTATCAGGATTCATACATATTTAAGAACAAGGACAAACACTTTCTTGCATACTATACTGGTTAACACTGAGCTCTTTCTTAGTCCAAGCATTTATACACATGATTTAATGTGATTCCATTTGTAAAAATCATGCCACCCTCTTGAGACCCTTGTATTTATCTGCTTTCAATTACATTTGAAGTATTCTCAAAGTCTTCTATACTAATCCCATCCAAGTTGGAAGCCACATAGCTCATGCATGAAACTGTCAAACATGAGTAGTTGCAGATGTCAGTGCACCAGTGGCAGGAATCCAGGAAGATAGATCAAGGCTTAGTCACTGAAAAATACACGCCAGCACATCTCAGATACATAGCATTGTAGCACCTCATGAGGAAAACGTGTCATGACAGGAAATCAATAACCTCTTGGAGGCGATCTGTTTTTGAAATATTCTTGATTAATTATGCCAGGGTGTGTTTGGCAACTTAGCCTGATCCAGCCTTAACCTAATGTTTTTTGCATGAAGCACTATTGTTACTAGTGTCATAAGTCAAATCTGATGGTTCAAGTTAGGTTTTAAAGGGTCAGGCTATAGATTTTGTAATGTCTTTGTGCCTGACATTGCTGTCTTTACTATGGTGTGTAGGCTTTTACTTTCAATCAAAATAACAGGTGTTTTAAGATGAACAATAGCATTTACAATTAATTGCATTTGAAGCAAAATGACTCTCCTAAATAAAGTGTGTCATACAGTGGGTAAAACGAGAGGGGAATGTCAGTGTGTTTTCATGGCAGAAGGTGTTCATTCAGGATGTTCCCCAGGCCTGTTTTCTCATGTGCCTTCTTTTCAGAGGAGAGGCAGCTCTAGGGGACTCACAAGCAGGGCTGCATCTCTGTCCTTCCCCTGCCTTCTTGCACAAACTCATTTTCTCCCTCAACAAGTTTTTCAACCATACCTGCTACTTCATCTGCCTTCCAACCAATGCAGGAACCCAGCCCATGCCTCTAGGCTTCCCTATGCCCCCACCACATACCCCCTCTTCCCTGCACCTCAGCGCATGCTAGTGCCTTAGTCACTCCTGGTCTTAGTAAGCTGGTGATGCCAATAAACCCAGCCTTGGCCTTCTGCAAGACCAGCAGCTGCCTTGGTGCCTGGCCATGGCTTGTCATGGTCTATGGGTGACTCGGCAATAGTTGCTCCTGTGCAGCTGCTGTCACACAGCTTAGCCCTGTGCTCTTGCACAGGTGTGCACCTCTGCCTTGCGGTGGAGTACATGCTGTTTAGAAGACTCAGGGCAATGCACGTCCAGTAAAACTGGACAGGCAGACAGGTTGTTGAGTGCAGCAGTAAGACTATTCTGCTACTGCTTTCTGTAATACAACAAAAAAGCTTAGGAGGTTAAGTCCTCTAGAGCTATTTGTTAAAGGAGTTTACATGTACAATGTAAAGAAATGAAATTAAGATAATATCTGTGAGATAAATTGTTTGAACCACATTGCAGATAGTTGCAATCACCACGTGATAGACCAAAGTTTGACCTTTGGCTACCTCACCTTCACAACACCCAATAAATCCAGTCCCTCAGTAACCTCTTCCAAGATTTTAGATTTCCTAATAGCATCAAAGAGTCACCACTTGAAAAAGAAACTGAGAAATAATGGGGGTTTTTATTTTCCCAAATGTGGAATTTCTTTCCCCAAATTATACTGGCCCAAAGCCCAGGACAAGCAATATTTGGTCCTGGACCAGTGACAGATTCAGAGTCCAGTGTTTTCAGGTTGGAAAGAAGATACTTTGGCTGTCATGAAGCCAAAAATATCCGTCTGTGAAAGCCTTAGTACTAGTCCTGGGAGATTGCGAGATGTTAGAATTTAATACAGAATATTTTATGTACTGATAAACTTTTCAAGTTAGTTAAAGAGATTTAGAAAACATATTGATGCGAATTATTTTCCCCCTTTTGAGGCCTTTGAGTCATGTTATGGAAGGAGTTCACTTTTCAGGGAGAGAAATACTATTTCCCATATGATTTAAACCATTGGTAAAATACATCTTCAAGCTCTCTTTAGTGATTCTTTTGCTAGGAATACATGAGGCTCAATGACTTTACAAGCACTTTTTCAGCAGGACCTGGAAAAACAGTCAAATATTCATTCATGAAAATTAAATATTGATAACACATGTAAAAGTGTGTGTGTGTGGTGTGTGTGTGTGTGTGTGTGTGTAAACATAGATTTTAAGGAGAATTTTAAGAGTCAACAATATCTTTCTTTGCCTAGATAAGCCTTTTTGCAAACAGTAGTTCGAGAAATTGTACGACAGGTGATTAAACTGGCAAGTAAACTGAGAAAAATATGTAGAAAAATTACTTTGCATAATACTGTGATTAATGAGTGCTTTTTGCACAGGATATATCTGTGTGTATATTCCAAGTTGTTAGGAATGTGTTTTTTCTAAGGATTCCTTGGCAAAAATACGGACTTGAAGTTGAAAGTATATTGGGGTCTGCAGGGTTTGCTCAGCCATGGCTGAGTGCACAGGACCAGGACTTTATTGATGTCTTGCATTTTAAAAGTCTGCTAAGGGTCAAGCAGTGCCTGCTGGCAGGAGCAGACTGGGGAGTTTGGGCATGGCACAGGATGGACAGGAAAGCCTGGCCAAGGGATCCCAGCAAAAGGAGAGAGTTGATTTATGTGACATTGGACTTGGCATATGTTTAATGTTATCTGCATACATGACGGGCATTAAAAGTAGTTACGTTGAATTAAACAAAGTTAAAGAAAATTAAAGACATAGCAATGCTGTTCCATTTGGCAACATGGCACTGGTTTTACAGTTTATACTGTATCTGGTCCCTACCCTCATCTTGTTTCAAGTCCAAGTGACAAGATTTTATGTGTCATGTTAGAGTATTAAGGATGGGAGCTGCAAGAAAGCAGCTTGAAGCAGCAGGAGCTGAGATGAAAGAGAGACAGTCAGCTCAGAGGGAGGCAATTGAAGAAGCCTCCAAAAGCAGAGGGGAACCAGGACAGGGGGTCAATCAGGGTAACAACTGATAGATGCTGAAAGGGCCAAGATGTCTCAGAGCTATAAATTTGAAGGATTAGATTGGCTTGCATACCCATTTTTTGTTATTTCTCTATACATGCTTGCTCATCTTAGGCTAACACCCAGGAATGGAACTGAGGAATATGATGTGCTTCTTCATTCCTCCATAGCTACCCCACCTGACCTTGAGTGAAGCATGCTGTCTCCATCTTGCCCTTCTTCAAAATGAAGGATATCCTGCTCCTACAGATCAGGGCTGCTGTGAGGGTATGTTTAGTAATGCTTTTGAGGTGCTGAAGTGCTTTAGTGATTGGCACTGTGGAAATTCTATAGATAAACACCTATATAAAACCTCCCTGACACTAGTACAGTCATAGGGTGAGATGAGATTGACACTGCTATTTCAATATACAGTGTATGATACACGTGTCTGAAGAAACAAGAACAAAGCTGCCAACATCAGATGTGCGTGGATAAAGTGATACAAATCCTCTCTTAAGTCAGGAGTGACATGTCCACTATGTTTTTCTACAGAAAAGAGGAAAGGAGGGAGTAACATTAAAGAGGAAGTGTTAATTTTCTTTTCAAAGAAAGAAACACTCTCATATTGATTGAAAATGGTTATCTTTGGCTCTTGTGTGTTTTGTGGCATTATAAGGTATTGGTCTTTGTTTAGATCATATAATACTTTTTCCTCCCTCCAACCTACCATAACAATTAGTGAGCCGTCTGTGGCTGCCTTGGAGTGCATCCTGTGCATCAGCATGTCTCATTTAATAGTCATAATTTCTCATTTGTAAGAGGGAAAGTGCTACCAGTGCTTTCAGTCTCATAAGGGCTCAGGCTCACTCAAGGATTCCAATTTATTATGCACCCAGGTCTGATATCCTGCTTCGCTCTTTATGGATTAGGCTGGCTTGGTAGAAAGTATCATCCTTCAGACGACACATAAATACTCTCTTGCCAGCTGTTCCTTTCTCAGAAGTTTATCAAGGAGTTAATCATAATCATGCCCCTATTTTACTAATTCCTGATCTGGTTTTCTGTGGTACTCTGCTAGGAGCATGCAGAAAAATGAGCTTTATTGCTACTGTTACTCTCTAAAAGTCACTGATTAGAACTGTAGGGATTTTTAGGCCTATTAGTATTGGTTTCCAGGGTGAACACACTAGTAGTGGTTTTAAATTTAGAGGAATAGGCATAGGTCAGTTTGCTGCTGGTTTCTGTAAAATCTCTGTCTCAAGGTGCACAAACCCCTGAGAGGGAAGAAAAAGTGACAGACAGACTTTCACTCACTCTGATGTGGAGCAGCTGTTTAATAACATAATCTTGTTGTGAGTTCACAAGAAAAAGGAGAAGGGTAACATCCTGCTGATGGAAACTATATTTTATAGGCAAATTGTAAAAGAAAGCAGAGGCAGCCAGAAAGCACATCAGTTTGCACAGAAGGGTGCAAAGAAGAGGAGCACTGCCAAATTTATACCAGCATAAGTCTCAGGCACAGTGGCAGTGTGCTGCAGGATAGTTTCCCTAGCAGATGTTGAAGCAGCTGCCCTTGCCAGGGCAGAAGCTTTGATGTGGACACAGCTTTGCATGGCAGATGTAGCCTCCAGGTCCTGAGCTGCACAAGTTCTGTGGGTGAAAACCTATCTGCAGCCTCCTTGTTGCAGGGCACACCAGTACTCCCAGGAGCCTCCCCGTCCATCAGTTAAAATGTTGGTGGACATCAAAACTGCAAGGCCTCCTTTCTTGTCACTGGACTTCTACTGACTCTTAAGAACATGGGTTGAATGTCATGATGTAAGCCTCAGAGGTGCACAGTATTTCCATTGAACTAAAATGTCCTATACCTTTTAGTTTTCAGTCTGATCAAATTGAGTAACAAGTCGCAAGCCGTTGGTTGAAGTGAATTATAATCACAATTTTTGTCATCCTCAAACAGTTTGACCATTCCTAAAGAATTTCTGCAAGCTACCTGGGATGCCTTTGTAGACTGAACTCCTTGCCATAAAGGTGGTTCTGGACAGTCAGTGCAGATCAGGATGATGACTTGGGAAGACATCACTACCATGTTTGTGCTGATGATACAATACATAAAGCAGTCAATTTAGCACCTTTTGAAAAGTTTTTGGATTCCATTGAAAACACAGTTAAGGGAGGGAGGGAGGGCCAAGTAAGGTACTGTTGAAACCAGTGTTAAAAAAAGCAGCACTTATTGCTTGGAAGATGAAATATATAATCAGGCTTTCAAGAATGAGCACTTAATTGCCTAAAGACTATTATAGAACCCATTGTTAATGTACCTAATTTGCATAAAATCTTTTTTTCCAACTAACTGTTGCAGAACACACCTAAAACAGGGAAGCACAGTCCTCCATCAAAGCTCAGCTTCCCAAGCCAGCACTGCAGTTGTGGTGCATATTTGTAATGTGATTTTCTGGTCTCAAATGCCATTAGGCACATATATACCATGTGGGGTGTGGTTCATATTTTAGTAATATCTTTTAAAGAGTTATTAATGAGCAGAGTTTCTCTCAGGAGGCCGTGACAGCACACACTATAAAGAAAGGCATCTTGGGATCTTGCAGGTGGATTAATGCCTAGAGCCACTAATTCAGCTTCACTCAGAGGTTGCTTCTTTGGAGTCAGTCTCCAGAGTGTCTTGTGGATCAGATTCTCTGTATGATAACCTTCCTGCACATTTCCTCCAGGCTCTGTGCATTGTGCTGGTTTCTCTGTCTCCTAGCAGTTGGAGATTTGGCAAGCCATATTTCTTCACCACTTGTAGGTGATGGGTCCTTGGAAAGCAATGACATGTGGTAGGCACAAAATGAGAGGAAGATGTGGCTTTCTACTCTTCTGAGACCAGCACTTTCTAGCAAAAAGATTTATCAAAGCTGCCTTTCCAGCAGCAGGGGCATGCAGTGAGGGGTCTGAGCAAGGCAATGCCATGGCTGGGTAATGGGGGCTTATGGTCAACTCTTCAGCTCACAAAGTGATCTTGGCAGATTAATCCTTCAGATAGGTTGTCCTCGTTTAGGGCAAATTTTGAAAAAAACCTCCAGAGGGACCCCCAGAAAACAAACCCTCACGACTCCTCCCCCCACCACCAGGTTCGGGAAGAATTTCCTGAGAGAAGTGGAAAAAAACTTGTTTATTTAACAAACAAAATACTCCCCAGCACAAGGAAAAAGAATGAACAGCCCCAGATGACAAAAAAACTGTTTCACCGCTCTGAGAGGATGACAAACTCAGAAAGTCTCTCCTGCAAGTGGTTGGCCAGTTATCAGTCTCCAGCGCTGGGGATGACTGCTGCAGATCACAAAATGCAGACTCCCGGTGTTTCTTGGTGTTTCCCAGGTCCCCGTCCGGAACAGGTTCAAATGGTATTCAGGAAAAGGGAAAGAAAGAAAAAAACTAAACTAACTAATAATCAAAAGCAAAAACAAGCAAGCGAGCAAGCAGCAAGCAAGTGAGCAGCAAGCAAGCAAGCCAGTGAGCAAGCGAGCCTAGCCTCTCCTAAACACAGACCATGGGGGAGCTGAGCCAGCTGATAACCAGACAAAACAAACCTTCACTTTCAGAGTCGGTCCTGAAAGCACAGAACATAATACCAGGCATAAACAGAACACACGATTGGGGGTACAAGCACCATAGCATCACCCCAGGACAGAGGTGTGAAAAATGAGTCTGAGGGCTGCTGTCCTGGCACTCCAGAGAATAAAAGAATTTGTGGCTGCAAGGACACCTTGCAGAAAGCACCACAGTTACAGCTGGAGAAGCTGACAGGGTACGTGTTCTTGCAAGGAGATGCAGTTACTAAGCCCTGAAAAATCTCAGTCTAAGAGCTCCTGCTAATGATACAGGGTTTGATATCTCCCCCAGTGCTGCCTGGGCAGAGCTAGGGGCTGGGGACTACCCTGAGCCTGTGGTCACCACAGGGAACATGTGCAGAAAGGATTGCCTTCCTGGGACAGTGGGAATGGTGCTCTTTGGTATGGCCACAGCAGTGCTCAGCACAAGTCTCTTGTGTCAGCACAGTCATACAGGCAAAACTATCTCACGGGGACAGCTGGTCTGAGTGGCAGAAGAATAGGATGTCCAGGTAAAAATATAGTTTTGCTTGTAACTACTTAGTCCATATTAAAAGTGCCTTATCAATATAGCATTAATTAGTAGTGCTAGCATAGTTTACTACTATTATAATATCATACTAGTCATTATACTCTAATTATATATTTGTTCTTTTCTTAAAAACTTTTAATGGTGCAAAATGGCAACTACTGTAAAGCTGTTAGAGCAGCTAATCATCCTTACTGTTTAAACCTCCTTGTTATTTGAACTTCCTCATTCCTCAGTCTTCTCTGAAGTAAGCAAGCCCCAGGAGATACTTTGGCAAACAAGGTGAGAAATGTGGTTTTGTCTCCCTGTGTGCCAGTAAGTAAAAGGAATCAGTCCCAGAGGTACCAGTTGGGTATGTTTGATCGGCACAGTGTGATCTTTAGGCAGGGCAGGGAAATATCAATGCTATTTTCTCTCTAAGCCTCAGATTCCCACTGGCCTGTTTATTCAGAAATCAGGTGGTAAAAACATTAGAGGATATGAAATCTTAGGCCCCCTGCAGAATACCCAGCCATGATGGATCCCACTGTAAGCACATTTGACCCCTATCATCTTCATTATGCTTCGGTCTAGAGTTTTAATTGGCATTGTTGGATAAACGGTATCCCAGACTACAGAATTTCATGTTTTTTAAATCAAGGTTTTTTTAGGAGCTGAAATGTAGAGAAGGGAAATTTTGTCTTGGTTGCAGTTTGGTAAAGGATCTGAAGCAGCTTTTTAGAGTGGCACTTTCACAAAAGCATTTTAAACCAAAGTTCATACGCCGAATTTGTAAACCTACAGTGTTGGCATGTAGCATTGGTATTCACTCTAACAGACTGAAATTAAAGATACACATATCTGATATTCTCCTTACACTTTTAATTCCACTGTACTTTTTAACGGGATTTTGTACACAAACTCTTTAGTGGCACAACTCATTATTTGCTTTTCCCCCCACCCCTTACATTTAGGAAAGAGCAGAAGTGAGAATTTAGGAAAATTATAACCTATTTTATGATATAACCACAAGAACTGGGAGGATGGAAAGGAGAAGAGTATTCTAGATTAAGGCTTGATTGCTGAAATTATTTTAATTGGTAAGCTGTTGAGTTGTTATCATCAATGAGGAACTCATCAACAAGCAGTATCGAAAGCAGTAAACATTTACATGGAGAAAGCAAGCTCACAAGCTCTGTAACAATCATCCATAGAGTGTAGAGTTAAAACTAAATTACTGGATTACAAGAATACATTGTACAAGGAGTATCAAGGGTGGAGTTTGGAATTAATAGGTTTTGTTTTCTTCTGGTTTTTTCTCTGAATAAATTATGGCGGCAGGGCAGGAAACATTTGCACAGCCTCCAGCTGCGCTGCTTTGGGGGCTCTGCAGAGTGAAGCACTGATCTCTCTCTTCCTGGAGACCTTTTCCATACAGACACAAGATGTGCAGGTGGATCTTGAGGGCTTGCTTTGCTGTCAGTCCCTGATCATGGATTTTGAAGGTCCTCTGCAGCTCATAGACCTCTCATCTAATGGTGGCACATTTATAGAAGACCACATGTAAAACATCTCTGCATTCCCTTGGTGCTGATTTATACCATTTAAAGGGTGGAACAAGTTGTTAAAAGATGAAGAAATTGAAAGCTCCCCTAACTGCTGTATTATCCACCTGACATTCTCCAAATGCTAGTCATTAATTACTAATGCTTTGAAAATCAGAGCAGATATCCAATTCAATTATGTTATATGTCTCAGCAAGAGATTCCATTATCTTACCATTTCCCATTCAAACCATTCTTCTTTGCAGTTTTTAAAAGCTTAGACCCCACTGTTTCTTCTCAGTTGAACCTGTAATCCACACAAAGATATTTCTACTCCATGTCTTTCCTATTTGTGTGCAGGTGAAAGTCAGTGTGGGTTTAAATTGTAATTGTTGCAAACTAAAAAATCTGACCCTCCAGCATAACCCAGAACTACATGATGGCAGAATGTGGCCAGTGTATGCCATAACTTTCCTTTCCAATTAGTGATCAAGTACTTGGGAAAGGACTGAACCTGTATTAGGACTTCGGCTGCCCTTGCAATCCTTGCACCTCGAGGCCTTCCTGTGGAGTGGGCAGAAGAGTCCACAGTCAGTCTTATCAAGCCCTAGAGCTAAGCTCTCAACTGAAGTAATTCCCTTTAGATGCCAGCAAAAACTTGGCCCCATGGAGGCAAGGCAGGGTATGTTTCTGGAGTCACCACAAATGCTGGTCTTAAGTGAGCTGTATATTCAGAAGTTATGGGGTTTATTTCCTGGCACATTTGTTATTCTCTTATGTATATTTTCATGCCTGCCAGCACTCTGAAATGTAGACATTGAGTGTTGGGGGCAGGCTGGATGCAGTTTTTCATGCTGCTGACATTAATTGGATGAACAGGCCTTCTCAGAAGGGGCAGTGTAGGAAATGTGTATGGGAAAATAACAAAATAAGGAGTTTCACAGCTAAATAAAGACAAGTGGCTGAAAATGGTTTTTACAACATTGGCTGTCATATGATTCATTTGGGAATCTAAAACAATTTTGCACAACTAACAAATTAAGATTCACAACACCTTTCTGAACATAATTGCTTCTGTCTTGCAGATGGAGGAACAGAGGTATTGATGCTATCATTTAAAAATATGTTCCCTGTTCTCAGGTCCCCAGATTGAGATACATTTAAACCTAATTCTCAGAAGCATTAAATATCTCCATTTATATTCATTCATTTGGCATTGTTTGTACTTAGTCTCTGAAAACCAGATGCATTGCCTTCCAAATAGAATGGTCAAAATAACTGAAGTGACATGGAAGAGATCACAGAGCAACTGCAGGGCCAGACTGGGCTTGGGACCTGTGTCCCTTCATGGTACATTCCTTTTTTACTCACTGAGTATCTGCCGTGGATTCCTGAACAAAAGGAAAAGCACATTTTAGTTACTCAGTTTTCCTCTGCTCTCTCGAGCATTATAGAGATGAGTTGGGTTATTGATCAATTTTATAGTTACTTTACCTTGTCTTTCTTACCATCAAGAATTGTCTTCAGGTGTCTGCAATTAAGTTTCTTATTGTAGAATTGAAATTAAAATATAGAGAACCATTTGTATCACCTGATTTTCCCCAATGTTTTGTGTTTTTTTTTTTTTTCCAGCACACAACAGTTTTGCCCTTTGTATTAATTGAGATGAGAACAACACATCATCAGTATCCCAGCAGGAGCTGTGGACTGGCTGCAGTGTGCACCTTCGCTGTTGGCTATATTTTATGGTAAGGGCTGTGCATGCTGTGTTTTCACATTGTATTGGGGGTTTTGTAGTGCTAAATTTGGGCACATGTTTCATTATGGATATAATCGCTAGCAGATTCACGCTGCATGTCTCGTTTGGTCCAAGACCTGGGCTTTGTCTGGTTTCCCCAGATGCTTATATTTTTAGAAAGTATATGCCAAACCTCACACAACAGGAATTTGTTGAACAATCCCATGTAAGCAGTGGTCTTTCCAAGGGTACATTTTTCAACCCTTTTTCAAGCTAAATGTTTTTCTTGGACCTTAGTTTTATTGCTTGGGGTTTTTGTTCTATCAAATAAAATTTAGAATAGGCAAATTATTTCCTGCATCAGTATTTAGGCAGCAACAGAAAAGATAGAACACTGTCCTTTTTCTTTACTAGTTCATAAATTCTTTCTGTAAAATTGATTACAGAATAAGTCAGTAATCCAAACATTCTAGAGTTTGTTTTAAGAAATGCAAATGTTGGTGAGAAATTGAACTAAAACAAATAATCTTTCTTATACAACATTAAATTAAGTCTTTGGGCAGTTTCTAATCAAGGACCTGACTTGCATGACAGTTAATATACTTTGGTCACCCTAGTATTTATTTTTCACTAAACCTTTGTTTTATTTATATTTCTCCTTTGATGCCATCTATTCTTTATCCTTTCTGCATTTCGTGACCCCCATTTCATATTCTTTCTTTTTACTTCACAACATCCTTCTCTCAGCTAAGAAGGTATTTTCCAGAATTTTTGCCAACCAAAAGAGATAAAACTAATGTGGGAGTAACATGGTCTCAAGGCAGTACTATTGCAGTGCTTCAATTGTGCAATTTGTCCCTTTGGTCCAGTGAAAGAGAGGTCATTATTCATACATATCCACACACACTCCGTGATCATGCAATGCTGTTAATCCAGCTGAAGTGGTATGTTGTGTCCCAGGACAGCAGCCACATTCTGCTTTTATAAACATATATACCCTACTTAAAAAAGAATAATATTTTAAATTGTAAGATAAGGGCAGTCTCATGCAAAAAGGTACATGATTATTCCTTCAGGAAAGGTAATTATGTTTTTAACCCATACATAGTAAGGCTTAACTGTGATAGTTCTTGATCTTCCTCTAATGGTGCCTGGAGACAGATTGGCAGAGTTACCTATGGCTTGACCTCCTCTGGCAACTCATGTTTTCTCAAAATCATCTAAGTAGACACATGAAATAGTATTTAACAAGAATTTAACATTGAAAAATCCAGTTTTACAAGTGAGATAAAAACAGATGTGTCTTAAATTCTTCTAAGAATCTTTTACAGTATCAGTGTAATGCTCATCTAACTTGATCCTGCCTACTACAGTGCAACTGTATCCTGCAACTACAAGGTTAAAAAAATTGTAGGACAAGTAAAGCAGGAGAAGATTTTGCATTAAATAATTACGCTTAACTAATTACCCGGGCACTATGACTATGGTCATCTCCTGTCGGAGTCTAAGACATCCCTTTGGGAGTCNGAGACAAAGAAAACTAAAGAGCTCAGATTTATTCCACCTCGGGCACACGAATTGCCAGACAAGAACTTTTACACATCTCAGGGATAAAAACCAGAACAGATTCCGAGAATCTCCCTTTGCTTTTGCTGTTTATTGGTTTTGCCTACACATACATTATTTCCAAAATGGATAGGGCTACTTTCAATTGACTCACATTATTCCAAGTTGTGATTTCTCTGTAAATGAGATGAGACAATCTTAAGAGTTGATCCTGCTAAATTATGCACGTACAACCCATTTCTCCTTCTACTGGTATGGAAGGAGGCCTTTGCAGGTTAATGGAGGCGACAAAAGCTACACTGTGCCATCACTTGCAAGTTCTACATTTCTTCAGCCTGCAGGTGCTGTTGAAGACGCTATCCAAGATGTGCTCGAGGCTGCAAGCCAAATATTGGTCCCATTATATCAATATATGGTACATATTCAGAGGTTAGAAAAATATACCAGAAAGTATAAAAAGTGAGGGGTTTCATCCCTCTCATTCAGAGTGTGCCTTCTTTTCACAGCTGAAATCCACCGTCTTCCTGTTGCCAAGGGACCACATTGCAGTAGAGACCTTAATCACTCAGAAGGCTTGGAATTGCTAAATTCGGATTTGTTGTCCTTGTTGGCAGAACCCTCAAGGTTAGCACAGTGTATTAAAATGAGACTATTCCTGCAAATTACCTAGTTCCATACAGCCTGGTGGAACTTCCTTCCTTTGTACCTAGGGTTGACCATGGCTCCCGGTCTGGGGCTTAGTTTGTGTTTCGTATATTTTTAACTAGAATTTAGGGATCTGCCACTTGAGAATTTGTCCTTCTGCCTTTTCTGTTTTTCCCTCAGTTGCAGTTGTTTTCACTGCAACTCTCAGTGAAGACAGTTGCTAATCAGATGTTCTCTATGTCTTGTTCTTTTCCCATCTCAGTTGAAACTTTCTTACCATCCTACATGTTTTATATATTGTGTTGTGCTTTTTGCTGGAAAGGAACATACAGGAGGATGTTGTTTAGGTTTGATTCTATGAATGCTTTTTTCAACTGCAAGTAGAGTAAAGCTTGTTCTATTTCATATGTGACTGAATCTGTCATGTATGAAAGAGGTGGTAGAACAGCAAGTGCTTTTTTATGTATAGTTGGTAAATAAGAAAACTGGCAAACAATTCTGAATAGTATCACTGAAATTGGAAGAACATAGCTAAATAACTTGATGTCTCCTGAGCATGATTCAGAGACTTGTTTTCTGAGAAACATGTTTTCTTGAAGAGTAAAAGCCTTTTCTGTTTTTCTATTTTTTTTTTTTTTTTTGCATTCTCTTCCTTCAGTCAAAGAGTTTTTGAGTAGGCACAGTTAGTTCATGCACACTCCACTCTGAGAGGGAGCACACAAGGAACTGTGCCCAGGCAGAGCATTCACAGACTTGCATTGCTTGTTGCAGACCATACATGGACTTTCAGGATCAAGGTTATGGGATAAGATGGGAAAAGCCTATTGGCTTTATTTAGCATGGCTTGAAAAGGTCACAGTTTGTATTGAATTGTTAAATCTAGAGAGTGCTAAGAAAACCAGAGTGCTTGCCAGTACTACCAGAAAATTCTGCCAATGAGTGTATGGAGTTGGTTGTCAAGGAGCAGAAAAGAGCCAGAAATGTGTTGCTCCTTGTAACAAGAATGACCTCATGGTAACTAATATCAGAGCCTAATATGTCCCTAAAATAAACTGAGACAAATGCGTTTATTTTAAATAGTTTTCTTTTTCCCTCTACTTTTGCACACTTCAGGATGCCAAAAAACCAGACCCTAAGAATCTGACTCTACTGCTGTAGTCGTGCTGGGCTGCATGTTTGGGAGCAAAAGACTTGATCTGCTCTCTTACTGCTATCTCAAATCCACTAGGAGCTGCCTCTACATGTGCCAAGCTTGGAGTTGATTCATTCTTTCATTCTTTTATAAATCTATTTAAAGAGCTTTTAAACTTTCATTCGAAAATAAAGTTTCTCTTGAAGTGACTTTAGGAGGGTTCTGTAGATTCACTGAGGGAGAGCATTTAGATGGGGTAATTTTCTGAATTCTTCTTGAACAAATTTAAGAAAGGAATGTACACAGAGAATTTGGAATGAATTTGAGATTGATTCTATCAGGCTTGCTGTAGGATTTCCACTAGCAATTCTCCATAGAAGGCGAGGAGGATCAGAAAGAGCAGATGTTGGCACAGACTGCTAGGACAAACCTTGACATTCAGAAGAGAGGGATGGCGGGTTAGAGTGTGAAGCTTGGTGAGAATTGACAGTCACATTGATAAAGAAGGGCAGGATTGAGAAACTAGAAGGAATTTTGAGGTTGGTGGTGCCAGTGGAGCAGGAGAGATACAGCATGGCTTTGCTAGGCTGTGCTGAGGGTTTATATGTAGGAAGGGTGTCATGCACACTTTTGGAAGTAAGCACTGGGGATAAAAGTTCAATAAAGATCAGAGGAGTCAGTGGTTTGAGAAAAAAAGAACAAAAAAAAACCAAAATTGTAAAATGTCCTGGGGGCAAGTAAAATAAATGAACTAAAATCATGGGTTAAAAGAGAAGTGGATAAGGAAACATGCAGCTCACGGGTCAGCAGCTTCAAAGCTGAAGTCATGCAAGTAAGTGGAGAATGCTGGGAGAGGGAGAGAGAAACAGACTTTGAAATCAGAGTGGAAGGCTGATGTAGAAGTGGATGATAGATGAGACAATGCAGAGGAGGAGAAAAGAGTTGGAGCTGGAGCTGCCCAGAACAGGAAAGAGTAGGAAGAAACAGAAGCAGCAGAAATAGGCCAGGGGAAGATTAGTGTCCCCTGTACCTGACCCAGAAGGGGGGTGGGAGGGCAGAAGTGCTTTCAGCAAAAGAAGGCTGTATGGATCCTCAGCCTGTTAGGTCTGACATAGCCATTATGGACTGTTACTTTCTGGCTTGCCTCCACCTCCACATCCTCAAATGTTTCAGTCAAAGCAACAGCACAATCACAGATGACATGCATGGGTAATATGTTCTCACTTCCTTGTGCAGCTCCTTAAAATACAGCTCAAGAAGGCATAGCAACCATTACTATATTTAAAATGAAAAATTATTTATCAAAATAGAGGACTGCCAGAGATGACAGCGCTTTGCAGTGAATTTGCTAAGTTTCTGTCATTGTAGCTACCTGTACATAAACACAAATTTCTGCTAAGCTTTGTTCATCACAGAGGATGCTGGCACCATGTCATGCTGGGTATGTTTTGGATGTGACATTATTTGCAGCTGCATTTTCTTAGGACTTGTCTACTCCTGACTGCATAAGCCACTACACACCAGTAACAGAGTCCATGTACTGTTCTCCACTCAGATGAATGGAGAAGAATCCAGCATTAAGAAAATGGAACAAGAGGGATGATCGCTGTTATTTCTTAAATTATGACTGTTTATTGAACTTACTTTTTAGTCTTTTAAGTTTTTAAACTATGTATATTCCTGATGTAGGTGTATTAGGTCTGGCTGGCTGTTAATATAAGAAGCCCAGCATCTTAATATAGCTGAGATCTTAAGAATTCTGATTAGATGCAGAAAAGACTCTCCTGTGTTTTTGGGGGGAGTTATGAAGATGTGCCTTACGTCAATCAATATTAGAAACCAAAAGTAGAACAAATTTAGTGTGGGTCATTGTGCTTCTGTCCCTGAAAGCACAAGATTGGTCCTACACTACAATTACAAATTATTTGTTTGTTTGTTTTGAATGTCTCAGCTGCTGTAAGCCCATCACCTCATTTGGAAGACATTCCACATTTTAATATCTCTGGGTAAAGTTATCACTCTTTGTAGAAAAGGAAGAGAGTCATGCTGGAAAAGATCATGAAATGAAGGTGTAGAAAATGCCCATGTCCTGTTGTTTGAGTAGCCACTGGGAACTGGTCTGTGATTTGTCTGGAACCAAGGATTCAGCCTTCCTTTGTCCCAGTCACTGGAAATATGAAGAGCACTGAAGATCTGGGAGAGGATTTGCTGCTGCAACTAGTACCCAGAAAGGAACTGCCGTTTGTAGAAAGGAATTGTCATATACCCAGGCTCCAGGTATAGCTAATGTCAGATGCTTCAGGAGAGTTTAGCACATCATTATGAAACAACCAGCCTTCAAGGGGAGTTTTCTTCCAAAACTTATGTCAAAATGTAGGTGCTTAGATCCTTTGGTCTTGATGGTTCATATACCTTGTACTATTTGAACTCAGGCATAATTATACTCATTCTTATTGCTTGTACAATCTCTTGATTTCAGAAACTTGCTAGAGTTGTATGATAGGGCCTAAGAGGAGTGGACTAAACAGGCTTCCAGACTTTCATACTTCAAAACTTTTTTGTATATCTGTATTTTAGTTATGTATCACTGAAAGGTGGGGTAGAGCATTCCAGAGATCAATTAGGTATCATTCAGAAAGATCTTTCCATTAACAGATTTGAATTTCTTGTCTCTGAGTTGTATTGAGGTGATTCTTCTGTCACAAGGAAGAGAACTGGGAGTTCTTCACCCATTTTATGTCATGCATTATTATTCTTTGTGCTTTCATTTCCTGCTCTTGAGAAGTTACATAGCCCCTTATTTAACAGTCCCTTTATCCAGAACTCATAGGACTGGTTGTTGATGACTACAGATTATGATGAAGGACTCAAACTGGGCAGGAAGTGGGTGGAGGCTCTCTCTGAGAGTTCAGACCACAAACTGCTGCTGAGCTGTGACAGCTGAGAGCAGCCACCATGAAGGAGCAGCTGTCTTCTGCAACATCTCCCATTAAAAAATTCATGAGGTGTCATGGTTATTATCTGCCATTATACTCACTTGTTGAGCTTGCTTCTACCAGGACTAAGGTCTTGCACATGCTGTTGTTAGAGCTGTATTATTTAAACTGGCAGAGTACACATGAACCACAATGTTCCAACAAAATTTTGTGCTTAGTTTTCCTCATTAACAAAATATCTATATCCAAAGAATAAATGTATGTTCCCTCCATAGGTTTCATTTTCTCCTAATTATTTTGGTAGGAGAGATATACAACATCTACTGTATAGTAGAGGGGAAAACCAGCTACAAAGTCACTTTTTTTTTTGACAGATTTGTTAAAAACAAGCAATACTGTGCATTTTCAAATAGCTTTTTCTGATTTCTACACCAACTGGTTGAAAATTTCTAAAAACAACCAATTTTTTTTAACAGACATTTTAATTTTAATACAATGTGTGAATATTTCCATTCCTTCTCTTTTTACTGTTTCTAACAAATGGCTAGATGAACTCCATGACCTGTAACACACTCATCTTTGAAAATAGACAATTATGCCTACATACCTGTTCCAAATCACTGGGAGGTTCAGGTTAATTTTATCTTCTGAGAAGAAGTAGCCAGTAGCCAGTCCAGTTTTAGTTTAAACTTCTTCTCCTCAGTTTATATGTATCTAAATGACACATTTTTTACACCTGTTCAATAACAAAGCCTTCAATTTGATCTAGATTTGCACTCCTAAATAAATCCTAATGCATGCTTCCCTGTACTTAACTAATAATGAGGTTGGATAGGAGTAATGGCTACTGGAATTGCAACACTGAAGGCATTCATTAACATTGGCAATCAGCACTCTTGTGTGGAAGTTTTATGCTAATGGTTGATCAGCCCTTTATAGTGCAGCCTCCAGACTGCCTGTATTCCAGCAGGAGTGAACCCACTAAGAAAGGCCACCAGGTGAGGTTTCCATGGCAGCAGTTGTCCCTTTGCTGCTTCTGGTTGTAGCACTGACATGCTGGAGCTGTCAGTGTGTCACTGCTCAGTGGAGAGAAGGCTAATACTACTCCACCCCAGTGTAGCCAGCAGAGTGGTATGGCTCATTTTTAGCAGGATCAGGTGGGTTTGTGACTGTTGCCTCCAGAGTGATGCTTGGTCCCTCTTGTGCTCAAAACAGTTCTGACAGTGTGGCCATCCCAGGGATAGGCAAACAATAGCTACACTGAAGGCACAAGCAGCGTCACCACTCAGGGAGTGGGCTTCTCTGCTGGGCAGCGGGGAGCTGACTGTGTGAGCTGTCCGCAAAGCCTGAACTAACCAGAGATTGCTGACATGCAGGAGCTCATCAGTGACTCATTGGTTGGGTTTAGAAAATGCTTCCTCTCTCTAGCATAAATGTGTTCTAGTAAAAGCCACTTCTACTTGGTCCATGAAGTTGTCTACATAGATTCCATTTAGAAGGTCCCTTTAAAAGTCCCTCTGTAAAAGTACTTTATAATCCTGGAAAGTTTCATCACACCAGAGAAAATAAGTGAAAAAGAGACTGGCTCTTTTTCGGTCTTTTTCCTTGGAGCTTGTTTTTCGCAGAATGATTACTAGAAAAAAAGCAAATGAAAACTGAGAAAAGCAAATGAAACTGAAAATTGTTAGGCTATAATAGACATTCTCTGCTAAGCCAGCCTGGTAGCAGGGGACATCCCACTACCTTCTACCCAACTGTCTCATATTTTTGTTTCATCAAAAGGATCATGGTGTCCCCTGTTACCATGGGTTACGCAGGAACCCTACATTTTTTCATAGATAATTTTATCTTGTCAGGTTAATTCTATCACAGAAGAATACTGGGGAAAATAACTGTAAAGTACAGAGATAATTTCCCATATGTGAACTGATTTGGAGAAAGGGAGTTTAATTGCATTTAGATCATGCAGATTAATTTACTGATACATGTAGTTTCCCAAGTGAAGTGTCCAACTGTTAAGGGTTTGGCTGTTATAAAAACTTTTCCAAGGAGGAGAAAAGCTATGACAACCATGTACATTTCCAGGGTGATTGTTAAACAGGGATTCTGTACTCCCTGTGTGATAGAATTTTATGGTAACAGTTTTGTGTGGACTTCTCTGTCTCTGCCCTTTAGGAGCCTTTGACTGTTGCGATCAAAAATCTTCCTTAAACAAACAGGAACATCAGCAAGTGAGGCAAATAATGTGGACATGGAAATCCCCATCTCTAACAGTCTGTGCAGCTGTTCTAGCTGTGTTTCACTGTGAGTTTTTCTCTCAGATTTCCAGGCCAGAAATGAAAAGATTTACATTCTTGAAGAGAGCCCAGCAAAGCCCCAGCCTGCCTTCACTGAGCACTTTACCCAGTTAGCCTCTGAGATGTTTGCTCAGTTGTTTGCCAGTATTTGCTTTTCTTAACTTCCATCTACTGGAATGTATGGACTCTCTCTGCTCCCTCTGATTTCACTGTTCACTGCATCAGATCTCAACACAAAAGCGATCCCATCAGAGGATACACATACAGAGGTGTCCACTGCAGCCACACACAGCAAAACCACATACCTGGAATGATTCTTCAGGCTTCCCTGCAGTAAAGCTGATAGTTTGTCTCTTGAGTTAGTGTACCAACAATGTCTACTGTAGCTGAATGCTAAAAATCTCTCTGTCACCAGAAAACCACCATCAATCCTTTCTCTTTACCATATATTGGCTGTGGGGCTGGGCACTACTTTTGAGGTGTGTTTTTGTTTGGTCTTTTTAAAAAAATATTTATCTTACCTAGAGAAAAATTTCTAGATTCCAAATTATAGTAGGTAACTAAAAGAAAAGGAAGACCAATCTAAAATACAGTTGCTGAAGAAATTATTCTCTCAGAGGATCTAAACCCTATGCTTCCGGCAAACCCAAAAACTGATTACCATGTGTAGCGAGGAAAAGCAAAAGAAAAACGCAAATGTGTTTGAAGTGAAAGTAGGATACTGCAGAAGCCAGAGAGAGATGGTAGGAGAGCTTGTAGAGCCCTGAATGCTTTTAGGATAAAGAACTGCTTGGAACAGAGGCTGCTGCAGTTTCCAGCTTTGGCATGAAATAGGGGTTTCCTCGGAAATGTAAGTGAGCGAGGAAATACCTGCCTACATCAGAAATGAAAACTGGCCAACTGCTCATAATAAATTGAAAGCAAAATAGTAAGAAGGTGGGAAATCAGTCATGGTTTCATCATTTGTGATGTCTGTTCAGGATGGATGTCATCCAGATGCTCCAGTTCAGCTGCAACTTGCAGGCCTTTCAAGTAATTGCTTTTGGGGTTACAGCAGCTAAGCCTACAGGCCAAGCTACTTTTGTAAAACAGGGCTGTAAGAGTCACTGCTTGTTATTTTTGTTTTGTTTCAGGGTGTGCTGGATTCACCACATTACAGGAGTATGGGTATACCCACTTCTTGAGCACCTCAGCCCAGGTGTCAAAATAATCTTTTTTGCAGCTGTTACCGTAGTAATTAACATATTCTACTTGGTGGGAGAAGTCTTGAACAACTACATCTGGGATACACAAAAATGTGAGTATTGTTTTAGGGATATTATCTTGTGAAATACACCATCAGGACTTGAGTTTGTTTCTCTGAAAGTGTAGAATGTTTTAAGCTGACTAAAACAAAAGAAAATGACAGAAGTTCCACTGAAACATCTTGCTTGGCTGCCCTTAAGAACAGACGGATGAACAGAATGGCTGCTGGAGAGCCTGATGAGCTATGAATATGTATTCTTTTTTATAACTTACACTACTAATTTAAAAGCTCCTGGCAATTACCTGAGATGTGTACAACCCACTTATTAGCTGACGAACCCATTAAATGCACCTAGAATAAAGTATCATTCTGTGGGAATGCTGTTAATGGTAAGCTTATACTGAGAAATGAAAATATACTCTTTTAGTATTTTCAGGTATAAGGTGTTTTCTCACCATAAATACTTAGGGAAAATTAACATGTTCTTGTCAGTGAAATAACAGGAATGAAAGATCACTTTAGTGCAGGGTAAACTTAACTGTGCAGAGTCTACATCATCTATCCTGCCTAAGCCACCCATTGCTGAGGAGAGGAAAAGGGAAAATAAGACAAACACAAGATTAAAAGTAGGTTCCTTTTTTCTATGAAAGATGTCTTTCATTTATCAAATTGAATTAAATAAGCAAACAACATTCATAATAGCTGCTGTGGCAAATCACAACTGGAGGGAAATAAATTCACATGGTAGTTAATGGCACACACAACTCTCTTTAACAAGTCCTTCTATACCAGGTAGAATTTAATGCTAGAAGCTCAAAGCAGTTTTACTTTCCATTTGCTCATATTAGCATCCAGGTAAAATGCCTTTTTGTTTTTGTTCTAGGACTATCTGTCACTGGTCATAGTGTTCAAGATGGATATTCACTCCTCAGTTTGATGTCAAATTCACATTTATTTAACTTCTTTAAGTTAATTCAGGAAAGATGTTTCTAAAAAAGGCAACTGCAAGGAATAATGCCACTTGAACTAAGTCCTTTATGAAGAATAATAGTGTGGTAAAGAATCACATATACCTAGAAAGTCCAGGAATAAGTAGATGGTGGAAAATCTCCTGCAGTATTCCAAAGTATGCTTAACAAAATCCCTGCTCCTTGCGGCCCTCCTCCTTAGAGGAGCTAACTCAGTTGGGTCACTCTCCCAACATCTTTCAAGGTTTACCCTGGCATTATTTTCCTCTCAGTCATTTCCTTCATGTAGATAAGGAATATTGATCCCAAGTCCTTTGTGACTTAAGCACTTGCAAAACAGAAAATGCTGTGAGTCACCTGCTGGTTTGCTGAGCTTGAAACACTTTGTACAAACTTAACCCAAAGCATGTGGCAAGAACACCACAAACAGCAGAGATGTAAAATTATGCCAGTCTGCCACCATGTAAGACCTGGGGAAATATTATTTGAAAACTGTACACTTAAAAGGGGCTTTTGAGCAGTAAGACTGAAGATCAAAACAGTCTACCATGAGAAGATTTCTGGGATGAGAAGGGGTTGTTTTAGGTTTGGAGTTTTTTTATTTGCCTCTGGAGATGCATTAAATAGAACCTCACTACTGACAAAATGATTTGCAGTTAGTTTTTCCAAGTTAAACCACAAACATGGTAGGGAAGGAAAAATTTGCCCTTTGTACAAGCCAGTGTTTGTCCACAATTTTGAGGATATCTGCATTCCTGCCAAACTATTTGATGCATCTGCAGTAGAGTGCTCCAGAAGAAAGGCAAGAGGTGCTTTCAAAAAGGCAAATAAAACAGCTTTTAAAATTATTGGAAAAGTTCCTTCTAGGAGAAAGCAGAAGACATAAGATTGGCTCTGGTGCAACACTGTAAACTGTCTGTAATCTTTTGGTCCCGGTCTCTTGTTTTGGTTGATAAACCTTCAACTGTGGTTCTCCCATTACACTTGTTGTGCCAGCAACACCCAAGGCCATTGTACTTGAGCTGCTGGCAACACACAGACCCATTTGTCTTAGTGTTGTTTCTTTCAGCAAGGCAGCTCTGCAGTTGTGCTTTCTAACTGCAGATGAGTCTTACTGTTTGCCATAATGGAATTCATTAACTATGTATTTGAAGTGATTTATGGTGTACTTACCACCTATGCATATATTGCATTAGCAAGTAGGTGATCTTACTTGTGACTGGATTTTCCTCTCAGCATTTTCAAGCATTGCTTCTTTTTTTGGTTATCATAAGTCTTTCTTTTTCAGAATGCAGCAGGCCTGAAAACCTCCAAAAGAAATATTTGTATTTGAGATGTCTGGCAGAGAGGGCTTAGTCAGAAGAACAATACTTTTGTCAGATACCAGTAGTAATTCATTGTCCAGGAACAGGCATATGAAATAGCTGAATGTTTCCATTGCCAGAAAAAACAGTCTGCTGCCCAGCCCAGGCTTTGCTCAGCATAGAAAAGAGACAAGTTAGAATAAGTTCTGTAAGGAGCCCTACACTCAATTCAGCCCTCCTGATATTACTGAAAGAAATGGCATTACAAGAGAGGCACCCTCTCAGCAGTAATTGTTTCTTCATTCTTGTACTTTCAAAAAAGGGAGACGTACCTGCAAATACTTAAAAACCCAGTGTTGAAATGTAGAGGGGCTTAAAATTGAATTCTGAAACTTTTTTTTTCTCAAACAAAGTTGGTTGCTTAGATTCAGCTGTAGTAACATCTATTTTAGTTTGCTAGTAAGTAAGCAGAGCAGGTAAGGGAGCTAAGTGTACCCAGACCCCTGCAGCTGTCAAAGGCTGGGCGTGCAGCAGGGGTTCTGATCTGAAAATGGGAATGAGGGAGGGAGGATTATGCAGTTCATTACTGGACAACCACTGCCATCAGGTGTGCAGATGCTCTTTTCCTTCGCAGCAGGTGAGGTAACACATGCGAGCAAGTTCAGAAGAAAACATTGATAAAGGGAAAAGAAAGATTAATGCAGTAGAGGAATCTCTCTAAGCAAACCCTTCAGTTGTATTATTGAGAGATTTTTTAAAAGCTGCTCTCCATATGTTTTCAGGTATTGAAGAGGGAAAAGAAAAGCCAAAATTGGAGTGAACAATAGGAGGCAACACAGAGGATTGTTTATGGCTCCATGGAAGATTTCTCATCCCCAAAGGAGCTTGGCCTGGAGAGGAATCATTTGGAAAGAAGGAAGTTTCATGGGCCCACTTCTCAGTGCAAGGATATTTTTGGATTTTATATGGGGGGAAAATTATTTTAGCTAAGAATAATATTAATGTTTCAACCTTCAGTTTCTCCATGCTTGCATGTGACATACACATATAAGATGTACGTTTACCTCCAAGACATTCTCAATGTTCATTTCTTGAATCAAATAAGTCATTAAGCCATTAAGTCATTAGATCTTTTTACTTCTGCCAAGAACAATGAGTCCATTCTCTGTATTGTTTGAGAAAAGCTTAACCAGATAGGTTGAATACAGGGAAATAAAGCAATCCTATATATTTCAAATTCCAGCATAGAAGTTAATTGCATGAATGTATCTAAAGAAGAGTTCAGTCTGACTGAAATATTAATGTAACACTATGTAACAGTTGCCTTAAATTCGTTATATTAATAATTTTACCAGTCCAGTGAAATCTTACTTGCAGTGTTAAGATCTTAAGACCTAAATAAAGATGAAATTATCCTTGCATTTCTGTTTCTTCATGCTGATTCTTGAGATTTTAGATGGATCTATGGCATTTGAATGATACATTTTCAGGTTTTCCAGTGTCAGCTGTAGATTATATCATTCCTACATGAGGATTTTAATTCTTATTTTCATAGCAAAATAACAGACCCGCATTTTCAAGTTGTAAGTTCTCAGTAGGTGGGCTGAGCTGTTCATGTTGTACAAGAGAGAGCATTTAAGTCTTACTTGAGGAAGACACATAAGCAAATGTTTGAAGTTAAGCATATGCCTGTTTGTATAAGGAGTTCAATTGCAAAATACTAGTGATTGTTTAAGTTTGACATGATTCTGTTTAATTATTAGACAATCAAGAAGTAACTCTAGTAGGCAGAAAAAATTGTCTAGAACTAAAATAAAGTGAATAGAATAATTTTTAGCAAGAGAATATTTATTAAAAAGTAGTTTGTGACCCAAGTATTGGTATTCATATCACATATTTATTCATTAGTGTATTTAGTCATTTATTTTAACACATGCAGAGCACTTTGAGTATGTATAGTGTTAATGTGTTATTTTAGTAACAGAATTTCTGCAGAGTTTTAATACAGTTTAATAGTGTTTCTGCTCTGGAATAACTCTAGGGAAAATTGGTCTCATGCAACTCATTACATACCTCCACAGAACTTTTTAAATGTATTTATGTACATAGTATCCTATGAAACAGCACAAGTTCAACAATGTGTTTTTGGTTTGTTTCCTTCAAAAATAACTTGGTAACAATATTGTCTTTGTCTGTCCATCCACTAGATTATTTTTGACTTGCTGATCAAGAGTTGCAAAGATTTCGAAGCTAAGAAAATTACTAGAAATTTTATGGAAATAAGTGGCCAGATGAAGAAGGAGCTCCTCTAATGATCCTGCAGAGGGAGAGGACAGGACACACAAAACCAGTAGAATTTGGAAGCAAATGGCAATAGCCATGTGACTTTGCATTAGAGATATTATGTTCTGCTGTTCCTGAACTCCCCATTACATGTGCACGATGTTATTTGCAACAGGCTTTTAAAACTCAGGAAGGAAAGAAGTCATGGATTCAGTCATTTTAGTGAGCTAGGAATTGTTTAAAGTCACTGCTTCTGAAAGCTGTGGTAGCACATGAAAGTAGTGGTGGACCATGAATGTTCTGAGGGATCTGGCTGTACTTTCCAACAGCAGCAACTGTAGCTTAGGGCAGGAAGTCTGAAGCACAGATCCTGTTGACTTTTTGTCATATGAAGAATTTGTATAACCTATGCTCTGCTGTTTAGTCTAGGACTTTTTTTTTTAGATTTTATTTCACAGGTATTGTTTCCTTCACAGAATTCAAGAATTCGTTCTGATGGGAAGAATGTATTAAATAAAAATAAGAAGTGCCAAAATGCCACACAGCTGTACCCATTCTGCTAGAACACACTCTGATCATGTCTGCTGTGTATACGGCACCACTGAGTACCGAATGTCTGAGATCTCAAAAACTGACTTTGATGGAAAGATTCCTGCTTCTTGGCAAGTTTTTCACCTGCTCAAGATGGGTTTTTCTTCTATGTCATTATATGCAATATAGGAAATGTAGTGAGACTGTAAAGAGAACAGAAATGTCAGAGATCAAAATTGCATAGATGAATCCACAGGTCCAAGTGAAAGAAGGCTCCCTTTCAGAGCTATAGCATAGGCATGCTTGAAGTTGTCATCCCTCATATCTGTGAATTTGCGAATATTCAGCACCTCAAAATAATAGACACCAAGCTTAGATCTCAGTTAAGCCCCTGAGGCTGGCAATGTTAGCCAAAGGCAATATATGTGACACAAAATGTGGTGGGTTCAATTTGGTGTAAGAAAATTTATAGTATTCCAAGAAGGTTTGAACTCAATTTGTCTTCTCACATCTCAAAAAGTTCTCCACCTCCTGTGAGCTTTGAATCATCGTACTTAAAGTCAAAAACATTTTAGAGCATTAAATCCAGCCTCTGATGTATGAACCATGATATAAATAACTTGGGGGCCTGTGTACCCAGAGAGCACTCTTCTAGACTGTGTTCATTCCCTTTAGGATTACACAATCCATCATTCTTAAGAAAGATGATGGATGAATGATGACTAAAATAAAAGTCACTTGTAAACTTGCCAAATTTCAACCATCTTGGCTGAAATTGCCCCTGAAAGGTATTTCTCTTGGGAGAATTGTTTTTTTGGTGGAAAGCTTTTTGTCAGAAAAAGTCATTTATTTCCAAGCACAAGGCTATGACAAAAAAAAAAAAAGTATGGAAAACTTTTCTCTACTTTTGCTGTGGAACTCAGTCTGAGGACAATATTTATGTTTGTAGCATTTCTGAATTTTTGGGGAATATCTATTTGTCTTTGTCCAGATCTTAGGGGGGAAAAAAGCCTTCATTTCCCTGTAGAGCACAGATAACTCTCCAGAGTATTTATCAACTTTGTGAATAATCCATCTTGTGGCTGAATGGGATTTTCCCTGCCATCCCTGATCTGTTGATCCTCTCCATGCCTTGACCACCCAAGACACAGATGAGAATGGGGAAGCCACTTTGCTTCCCATGTATTGTCAAAACCTCCCCAGAGCTGATGCAAATAAAGCTGCATAGAAGTGTGAGGGAAGCAAAGCTTTGATGACAACCCAAGAAATGAGAATAGGTTCTAGATGGATGAACTAAGTTCAAAAAAACTCTAGCTTTTCTCTTGAGGACCACAATTAAATGAAATTAGTAGTGTTTGTTATGCCATAGCTGTAATGATAAACCACATAGAGAACTCTGTGCAGGAGTCATTAGTTTTGTTGTCAGAGAAGAGCACAGTGTGCAGTAAATAAGGACGGCTACCACACCTTGAACCACGAGAAAAAAACAAAATACAGTTTCATCATTCAGTGAGCAGCATCCATCAAGTGTTACGAATGAGGCACAGGAAAAAATACTGTGTGATCATCTAATTAAAGGCAATATCATAATTCATGCTCACAAGGGGCCAAATTAAGGTTGTACAGACGGCCTAAATGTTGACATTACCTCACTCTTCAATACCCAAGTTCTCAAACTTAGTAATCTCTTTTTTTAGTAATAGAACACAAAAGAGTGGCTTAGAAAAAAAAAGGCTGGTTAGAAAGTCTAGCCACCATGTTGTCATGAATTTCATTGTGATTATGTCCCCTATTTGGCTTTAGAAAGCTCATCCTTGCTTTCTGCCTGCATATAGCTGCCCCGTAGTTCCCATATCACTCTGTTATAAAGGCTTTGCCATAATTTGCAAACTTGTGCCACAATTTTAACATTAAATTATTTTAGTCTGTGATTTGGCTTGTGTGGGATAAAACTAATTTGCTGTCTTTTTGTAGCAACCATTGCCTTATTTTAAAGGAAAATGACAAATATTTTCCCTAATTTTCCCTAGTCTTTGCTTCTCTGGCCATGAGAGTAATATTAGCAAAATCACCACCAGTGCACGTCAAAGCCACTTGGACACTGAGTAGACGCTGGAGTAGACTGACAAGTGGCTCACCATTCTGCAGGCTCCAGGGAGTAGTTTGTAGTAGCAGTGTATAAGGCAGGCACTTCACAGTTCATTTTTCCTATTGAATTTGCTTTTAAAAAACTGGTTCAAATCTTAACAACAATTTATTCTTTGCCTTTTATTCTCCATAAGAATTGGTCAGTCTGCTCTGATTCACACTTTTGTAGCCTTTGAAGACTCAGACACCATTAGACTGAACACTGAAAAGTTTCATCATCTAAAACATGAGCTGATGTGTAGTCCCAAAGAGACCCTGAACCTGAGGCTAGCATCATCAAGGCAGTTTTGGTGTTCCTGTCCTGGGAGTAAAGGGGGGAGCAGTAGAAGAGGTGTAGTTGAAGTCACCTCTGAATGCAGGCTTGGAGAAGTGCTACTAATTCTATCTTTTAATGCTCTCTGTTGTCATGTGAGTAGGGTCAAACGTTGGTGACAGGTGTCTTCTGTCTGCAGCAGCATGAGAAAGCTCCTGATGAAAGCCTGGTGCATCCTAGCAGAGGAGATCCTCTCCACTAGGGTACCCCAGCTGCTCTGCTCCTGTGTTTCAGAGCTTCACCTCCTGCTGTGGCCAGCTGGTTAAACTGGGGTCACAGGTGTTGCTGGGAAGGACAGAAACCTGGAAGTTTGACTACTGCCAGAGTCACAGGGAGGAAAAAAACAGCTGGAGGTTTGGCTGTGGCAATGATCTCTGTCTCCTCTTTTTAAAGCAAGAACAAAGGGAGAATGAAACTAAACTGGAGAGTAAAAGGATGTAGCTGTTGAGACCTGTTTAGAAAAGTTCTTGGATGCATCCTGAGCTCACAGCACATACACAGGTGCTTTTGACTGCAGGGGCTTTGCTGAATGAGGGGACAAGTGGACTGGCAGGTGGGGCATTTTGTGTAGTGCTTCTAATGATGTAATGACAGGGGTTTGGGCTTGGAGTGAAAATGTGCATTTTGAGCATAGCTACTTCCTCTTGCTTGTATTATTTAAGTAACCCAGAAGAACAGAACTGCCCAATTTGCAGACCACAGACATGAAATATATTTAGTGTATATTCTCCAAAATGAGCAGTTTTATTTTTATCAAAAATGCACTCTGTTTTGTTCAAGTAACAGATGGAAATCAATGGGTTTTAATGTAACCCAGAAGAGCAAGTTGTAGTCTTATTCTCTTAAGTGCCCCTTTGTTGTTCAGACCACAGCTGTAAAGGGATTTGAACCTCATCACAATAAATGCCAGTACAGAAATTTGAAAGGTAGGCCACAGACTTTGTGGCCCACTGGAGAAGGTATCTGCTGTTCTTTAGAGCTGTGTAAAATGAGACAGAAATGAAATAGCATCTTTTTCCTGTTATTAATGTTGTAACTAGCCATCGTGTTCAAGTTCAGCATTTTATATATAGCTTGTGTATTAAAAAATAAAGATCTCCCATTAGGCTGGAGAAGTATCTCCACAGTGTGCATTCTAAATGTAGAGATTGCTATAGTGCAGTCAGTTCTAGGACAGAATATCTCTTTGCTTTCTGTTATGCAGACAGTCCCCTCTGTATGTATATTGTGTAGATAGAAGTTAAATACACGTGTGGATGCATATACATACAGAGATGTATACACACAGGATCTTCTGCAGAAACAGATGATGACAGTTGGATGTTAAATGGCAATTACTTACTTAGCATGGAAAGAAATCAGGCACTGCAGAGGGCATCATTCTTGACAGGGGCAGTAATACCACCATAACTCCAAATTGGAAGTCCCTTGTCCTCCTACTTTTCTCCTGGGAATAATGCTGGTCAACTGCTGGCCATCCTGCCCATAGCAACAGGAACAGTCTGTGGCTGCAGGACTCTGCAGTTCTGCATTTCTGCAGGACGAACAGTGCCTGGCTAGCTGTCAGCTTCTAATTGTCTTAGCTTATTTACCATGTAAAATAAAATAAATTGCTCTTATATAATAATGGTTCTCAGTTTGGCTCTGAAGTTTACACCTGACAGATGTGATGGGATAAAAGAGTGGGAGGTCACCCCTCTTCTGTGACTGGTATTAAGCTGCAAAACCATTCACTCTAGAGGTGGCTTAACAGGAGTGCTATTAGTCATAGAGTAGGAAGAGGCAATTAGTCACACAGTAGTTAGTGAGGCAGCAAAAATTACAATAATGGAGGACTTCAACTACCTATGTGTATTCTGGCTAAGAGTTACCATGGAATAAGTTATGAAGAGGGAATTTCTTGAATCTTCATTTCTTGCAATGGGCAGGTAGGCTTTTAGGGAGGCCAAGGCAGGAGGGGCTTTCAAGCGTAGGTGAAGCTCAGGAGATGGCTCAGTGGAGATGCAATCCCAGCTGAACCACTAAGCAATGCTGACCACAACATAATTACATTGACTCTGCCTGGGGTGTGATGAAGTCCTAGTTCCTTTAGTACCAGGGAAGGTACCAAAGCTTTGTACAGTAACCCTAAATATTGGAGAAGAGTGGTGAAAAGGACAGGAATGTGGGTAGGGGAAAGACAGAAGAAGCTGCCTCCAGCTGACAGTTGTACGAAGGAGCCCTCTTGGCACAAGCAATGGGTGTGTTTGCCATCCAACAGTAATGTTTTGCAGTGAATGCTTATTAGGCAGGCCTGGGGAGTTGTGTAAGAAGGCAGCCAAGAGAGGATAAACATCCTGGTTAGAAAAATTACCTCACTCAGGTGTAGCCCACAGCTAAATGCATACAGTCCAGAGAGAGCACTCAGTCGAAGTGGGTTTTGGTCTCTTTCTGTCGAGGCCTTAGAGTTATGCAGGATTTTGAGCTCGTTCCTTGGAGAAGGGGGTTACTGAGGCCAACCTGTATGCAGAAATGGTGCCAAGGACAGCACAACTTGTAAAATCCCAGGTCTGAGGAGAAAGTATGTAGGTACGTGACACTATATTGTGGTACCTTTAATATCAGAACCACTGGTGGGATAGCTGTAGTTAGAGACACACATAAATACACAATATTTATGTGGTATAATTATATTCCAACTCTTTCTACATTACAGAGTTTTTGAAAGGAGCCGCAATACTGACTAGGCAGCAATCTTAGAAAGAGGTCCACTGGGTGGATCTATCATACAATTAAAGCAAGAGCACTTGTAAAGTCAAGTACTTCGACTTGTTACAGCTGTCACTGCTGTAAGACTGTCAGGGTTACAGACATGGGTGTCACTGCACAGTGTTGCAGCACCCTGTTTGTAGTGGCCCACAGCTTAGCCCTGTGTGATGTGTAGTGCTTTTCCTACAGTGGGAAGTCCACATAGCCAAAGCCATCCCAGGGATTAGCCAGACCTTGCCTGCAAACGAGTATTCTTCTCTGTTTGTGAACTCAGCTCCCAAACAGGGTGGCACATATATACTGGCAGGTGCCATGGTTGCTGTGTATGTCTGGAGATTTCGGGCTAACTCAAAGCAAAAAATAAATAAATAAAAAACCCTAAAGAAAAGAGATGCTAGGCTTTGCTTAATAGAGCATTAATTATGCGGATACTCAAAGGTTTCTAGTTCCTTTCAGCACTCAGAATTTAGATTCTGCTGGATATACTTAATTTTTTAAAGCCCTCTACATTTTGCAGTTTACACATTTGCATAGCGTAGGACTACTGTCAGTAACATATATCTACAGATCTGGGGCAGGAGCTGTTCTCATCATTTCAGTGGGATGGAAAAGAGAAAACAGTTCAAAGGAGGAGGATGGGGGAAGGGAAGCATTTCCATATATTTTTTAAGGAATCATAAAGACACACAGGCAACTGTGTCAATCATGAGACACAGTTCTCTCTTTAATATTGTCAGGAACACAAAAGTTCACAGAGCACATGTGTGAGAGGGTGCTGCACTGCCTTGACTACATGATCTGCATGATACATGTC
Source organism: Toxostoma redivivum (assembly GCA_013397375.1). Taxonomy (NCBI): domain Eukaryota; kingdom Metazoa; phylum Chordata; class Aves; order Passeriformes; family Mimidae; genus Toxostoma; species Toxostoma redivivum. The sequence continues at coordinate 598,306 of VXBI01011699.1, forward strand.
AGAAGATGGGAATGTTGCTATGGCAATTCTTCCCTCTGCTGAATACTAAGTTGTCAAAGAAGCCAGTTCACAGTCAGGCAGGCTCACTTATGAACTTGCCTGCTTGAAGATGCTAAATACTATTTATAGCTTCTCTTGGAAGCAGACAACATTATTTTGTGTCCTGGCCTCTTAAGGCCCTGTGCCCCAGCCCTCTGATATTTCTGATGTTTATGTGATTTGGAAGCTGCTGAGAGCAGAGATTTGACTGAATTTTGTGCTGAAGAGTGTTGGGGTTTTCCCTCAGCTTATACAGTGTCCTTCAATTTTCATCTTGCTAAGAAGGCAACAGACGGATGGGTCTTTCTGCATTTCCAAAAGTCATCTTGCTGTTTTTATAAAGTTCTGGATTGAGTAATTCATTTATCTTTACTTTCAGTCTGCAGAGGAGTATCCTGGTCTTGCTAATGCTTCCCCCTGGCAGGACAGCAGCAGAGGGATTGGCAGCCTGCTGGTGGCCCCTACCAATTTTTTCACTGGGTGACCCTTAAAGCCCATCCTGTCCTTGCTTCTGCTATCAAGCCATTCCCACTGTGCTGCGTGGGTACTGTGGTGGGAAAGGGATGCCTTTACCAACAGCTCTCCTACTGCACCCGTGATTTCCCTTAGAAATAATGCTCTGTTTTTCCTCCTTGTCTAAAAACCTGTATAGCACAGCTTTGTGGAAGCAAAGCAGCTTTGTTGTAGAGGTGGCAAACTTCAGTAGATGCCGGGATTCCTGTATTTGAGTGTCTGCTGATGTCCATGTTGTATCATATTTTCTGGTAGTAGTCTCTGTTTTCAGCTATTTTCCTTTAACCTAGTTTTCATTTTGTAGATTGGAATAGTCCTCGCTAGGAAATTCTACATGTCTGATTCAGGCTAAATTTTCTAAAATGGCTCAGGCACTTCAAATACAAAGATAAACAAAAACAGACTGTATTATCCATATTTAAAAAAAAATAGTTCCTTCAAATTAGTTGATTTTTCTGATATTATCTTGGGATTTTTTCTTATTATTTTTATTTATTTAAATCAGGATGGATACTGCTGTAGGAAACTGCAGGTAGGCAGAATGTAAAAGCCTGATCTGATGTGCTGTAACTTAATCAGGATCACATAGGAAGAGAAAAACAGTTGCTCTTCTTACCTGTGTGATGCTGGATATTTTACTTAATTTTACTACCTCATTGCTGACCAGTAAGTTTTTTTTATAATTTGAAGTGTTTATTTAGCACCTCCCATGGGCTCTAAAAGTACTAAAACAAATGAGTTCTGCAAGAGCAAATGATCAAGGTAAAAGGTGCCATTGAAAACTATGACAATCTGTACATCAAAGTACTCCAATAGCCACCTCAAACAGAGAAAGTACCCAGCATCTGGATTTGATCCTTCAGTGATCCACTAAAGAATATCAGAGCCAACAGAAAATACAATAATCTGTCACAGAGAGAAACATGACCAAAAGAAGAATAAAATATAATTTTAATGTCAAATTCTAATAAGGCAGTGAAACGCTCAGACAAGTCACAGGTACATGTACAAGACATTTGCAAATACATGGCATCTTTGGAAACTGCAGGAGCAGGTGCTTAGAGAAATATGTCTTCCTAATGTAGCATTCATTTGCGCCTGTAAGAACAAGAAATAAGTGGAAGAATTTAAAAATCAAGCCTTGACTCTGTAATGCATATGCAGATATAATTTAGATAGCCCCAAAATGTCATTGACTTAATGATTTATTTTATGTCTTGTTTCTGCTGTGCTCATCAAGAGAGCATTTCTTAGTCCAGCTGGTCTGAGGATTTCGATACCCATGTGACTCAGAGGCAGGGATTCAAACCACACTGGCCACTGCAGAGATGTCGAAAAGTTTCCACAGTGCAAGGGACGTAGAAGTGAGAAGTATTTGCTGGTTTAGAGGGATTAACACAGAGAGGTCGATTAGCAGCTTGCAGCTACCCAGACCTGGGATTCTTAAACTACGTTCTTTCTTCTTTCTTTTCCGTCTGAGCTCATTTTGTTTCCAGAGATTTAAGGGACGAATTTGAGAAGCCACCCCTGCTGCAGGTACTTTCTGTGTTTCTGAGAGAGCAGGCCAAGAAAAACAGCAGACCAAAATAATTTTCCTACAGTGCTCCACACCAGCTAGAGAAGGATGATGAAGTGCAGAAGATCGCTGACAGTGCAGCTCTCCCTGTTGAAGGGGACCAACATATGCTGCTTTCTTACAGGCAGGATTGCCCTGCCCCCAGGTCACAGTGTTGTGCTGCTGCAGCTTATCCGGAGCAGCTGTAGATGTCATGTCTGAAAGACTGAAAAGCTTAAAATTCCCTGCTCAAAGAGCAGCTTTTACCTCGTGCTGCCAGAAGCTGTCCATGACCACAAAGCCTCATCTGGGATGTGACCATGAGAGCTTCCTCAAACATCTATGCTGTTTGCAGGCTGCCTGCCTCTAGTGACCACAGTGTGATCCCTTTGCTTTCTCCACTGAAGCCGAGAATCACTTGCCCATGCCTGGAGCAGCTCCTCTGCATTCACAGCCATCAAAAACCACAGGAGCTGGAGTAAACTGAGATTTATTCAGGAATAGGGTCTGAATCCAATTAGAGCAAAATAAACAGTCAACATGACACATTTCCTTCTCACCTCTGCAGAAGCTAATCTAGCTGATCCTTTTGTGTTGTAACAGGAAAATCCCTGATACCTTACAGCTCCACAGCCAGTACTGAAGGACACAGCACAGGCAGCGAACACCAGCTGGGCCTCCAGCCTACCCAGCTCTGCCTTTGGTACTGCGAGCCAGCAGCTGCCTCTGGTGCCTCCTCAAACTTTCTGCTGTGGAGCTACGGGCAAGCGCTGACTTGGGGCCACATCTCATTTTCTTATTCCCAAATAAGCATTCTGCTTTGCTGCTGTGATGCAAGTTTCCTAAATAAGATATTCTGGGAAAGAGATCTTCCTGTGTGCTCTAAAGAGGAGACAGTAATTTCTTTTGGGAGGCATGGCGTTCCCACAGGCTGTACTGACATCCTGTGGCATGACTTCCCTGCCTGGAAAGAGCATAAAGGGACAGCTTTGCCCCTCCATGTCCCCTCTCTGCTCACTGCAAGTCACTCTTGCCTCATCCAAACCCTTTGGGAGGGCAAGGGACACTTGTCCCCGTGCTGGGTCCAGCACCAGCTCCTGCGCACTGTGCCTGGCGGGCACAGCTCCTGATGTCACCTCAGCTGCCACTCATCCAGCTACCCCAGCCTGGGAGTGAGGGACTGGCCCCCCACCCCTTTTTGGAGTCATCTGAATCACCGCCCACAGCATCAGGGCTGTGCAAGCATGAGCTGTAGTGACCCAGCACTGGGTGGGGTGTTGCTGGAAGGGTGGGAGCTTTTTTAAGGGAAAAAATGATGAAAATCCTTCATCCCCCCCATTCCCAACCTCTGCCCATGGGGCATTGAGCCCTGACATGGAGTGGCCAGGGTCTGCAGCAAGCTTCATCCCTCAGCCCAGGCTAAGAGACTGTGCAAAATAGCACCCAGCCCCTCAGGAGTCGAGTTTAATTTTACTTCCCCTTGGAGAATAGCGTTAATCCGTAACTTTTTAGGCATCACTTGATCAGCTGAATTACAGCTATTAGCTTTGGACTCTAGGCATTTTTATGAGATATTAGTTCCAGGGCTTGTGGTTTGGCGTAGAAAGCATATTATTCACACACAAAACAACTGCATTAAAATAACATTAGGAATCTGGCTTAAACTGACAAAACCTAGGAAACTCAGAATTAAGGCTGAAAGTATGTCCTTAACTCACCCACTGCGTGCCCGGTGTGGCCTCTCGGGTGGTGTGCTGACCCCATTGCCTCCAGCTGAGCCATGCTCCCATCACTGTTCCAGGGAGGAAACAGGCTGTACCTCAACTGAGGTCCCACCAACCCTGGGAACAACAACTTCTCTTTGTGCCTTAGAGTCCTTGTCCAGCCAGACAAGTTTTAGGACTCATATGTAATGCAACCTTTTTTCTGCACATTTCTACCTAGAGCCAGGTTTCCTCCCCTGTCACCAGCATCACTGTGGTCAGAGCAAAAGCTGCACACAGGCGTGGAGACTGGATGGAGGCAACACCAGCCCCCAGAGTAGCAGAGGGGCCTTTCTGCAACCTGCCAGGGGGAAAACCCTTGGCCAGAAGACACCTTCTAATGTTCACTTTGTGGATCATCTTAGTGTGAGGGAGCTGAGGCCAGGAAGTAGTGTGAGCACACAGGTTGCTGTCACTGGAGCTGGGAAGGGGTGGGGGGAAAGTTGTACAGGAGTTGTCCCGAGTGGCTCCCCTTTTGCAGGGCTTTCGGCCATGGGAAGCAACACTACACGTACAGAAATTTGTGTCATAGCATCCAATAGCTAAAACATAAAGGAGCATCACTAAAAGGGTCACACAGTGGTCAAAAAGGAGCAGTGCTGTGTGCATTCCTGGTCTGAACATCTGCTGTGCTCCAGTTTTTCTTCCCTTGATCATGGGACACAAATATCAAAATGCTCATCTGGGCCCTGGCTTTTCGGAAAGTGCATCTGAGCTTTGGAAAAGGTGATCTCAGCTGCAGCACGTTCACTGCAAAAGCAAACAAACAAAAGCAGCAGCCTCAGCGGAATCACAGCTCACATAGGCCAAGAAATTAATTACCACAGGCCTCTAGGAAGGACTTATCTGCTCACTCCTGGAGCGTAGCTCATTTTAAGGTGTTCTTCCTCCATGGCTAAATATTTGCCTCCACATGGCAGCAAAAATCAGCTCCTCTAAAGCCATGTTGGAAATAAGCTTCACTTCTGCCCTACCCATTCCTTTTATTTAGGAGCTCTGCTGTTTTGCAGGAAACAATCCAAGATGCTCATGCATGAGGCATCTCTCAAGAATAAACCACATTAAAGAGAAAAAACCCAGAAGGCAGAAGCTAAAGAAAAAAAAATTGCGTTCAAGTTGCAAGGTTGCCACATTGCTCTGTAAAAGGGGGTGCACCTTAACCATATTGGGTGTGATTTTTTTTTCCTCTCAGTGAGGTGAGAAATACATTTACTATTGCCATCTTGGAAGTAAAATAAATAGAATAATTATTTCCTTTCCCAGCAAAGGAAAATGAAGCTGAACTTTCAAAAGCTGTTCTTTTTACTTGTGTGCCTTAAACCAGCACATTCCCTTGCTGGCTGGCATTTGAAACAGACCACAAACACATTGCTACACGTGGCACCAAATTTGTGTTTCAGGTCAGAATTGAGATGTTCTGGTGGTAAAGAGGGATGCTTGTTCTATGGACATCTTGTCCCAGAAACATTGTAGCTAAATTTACCATAGAGCACTACCAGTTTATTTCTTCTGTAGGAGTTCTTTCAATGAAAAAAAAAAAATGTTTTGATTGTTCTGGAACTGTTCTCTAAACATAATTTGGGACCTCAGTATCAGGCTTCCTTGGTCTTCTTTTAAAGTTGCTGAGTGTCTCCATGTCTCTCAGAGCACAGATAGTGCCACAGATGTTCCCCACTTCTAAAAGATGAGTCTGAAATGAGCAGGTGTTGCACAACATAGGGGTTGTGTCACCCTCATCCTCTGGATCTCATGAGGCAGACACTCAGAGCTGGGCCAGTGTGCATATATGCAGGGCATTTCCAGAAGATGATGGAATACAGGCCAGGATGGGCTTTCAGATGTCACAGGGAAGGGTCTCTTATCTTGCTCATGCACATCTGCAATCCCCACAAAAAAAATTTTTACCAGAAAATAAAAAGAAGTTGAAACTGCAGGTGTGTGCATTTTATTAAGCCCACTGTCTCCCTTGCAAAAAAATGGTTGAAATGGCAGGTGTTTGTTTCCATATTAAGGAAGGCTTAAGAATGACTGACAAGATCCGCTTTTGCAGTTCTTATTTCTGCCAATCAAATCACCGAGGACAACAGTGAATAGTGCATATTTAGAAAATGTATTTTTAAAATTGGGCTTTGACTGAACAGTCTCTACTTTGTGAGAAACTGCAGCCTTCCCTTCCTAACAAGCTGTGACTTAAATGCAGCAAGTGAAAGAGGAAAAAAAAAAACAAAGGTATAATGAAGAAACAAAACTATAAAAAAATAGTAGTCTTGCCAAATGGGCACCAGCACCCTACACCCTCAGTCAAGCTTGGGGGCAAACTGGATTCTCATATATGAGGACACAGATCAGAAAGAACAGGCAATGAAGAAGAGACAGTGGGGTACCCCTGTATGATAGGGAATGTTTTGATTTTCTGAAGCTTACTGATGGTGACAATAGGTTGAGTGTTTATGGATAAGAATCAGTGTAAAGGCCAACAAGGCACAACAAAGGCAGACTTTCACCTGTCCAGGAGACTGGTTGGCAGAGTCCCATGGTAGTCAGTACTGAAGGGCAAAGGGGTCCAAGAAGGCTGGATATTCTTCAAGAAGGAAATCCTAAAGGCATGAGGGTAGGCTGTCCCAACATGCCGAAAGGTCTGGGTAAGAAGATCAGCTTGGCTGAACAGAGAGCTTTGGCTGGAATTTGAGGACAAAAAGAGAATTTATGACCTTTGGAAGAAGAGGCAGGCAACTCAGGAGGATTGCAATGATGTTGTGAGGTTATGCAGGGAGAAAATAAGGACCGAAGCCCAACAGGAACTTAATCTGGCTACTGCCGTAAAAGACAATAGAAAATATTTCTATACATACCTCAGGAGGGCTAAGGAGAATCTCCATCCTTTATTAGATGTGGAGGGAAGTAACAAAGGATGAGAAGACTGAGATACTTAATGCCTTCTTTGCCTTAATCTTTAATATAACCAGTGGTTGTTGGGGTACCCAGTGCCCTGAGCTGGAAGACAGGGATGGGGAACAGAATGAAGCCCCCATGATTTAAGGGGAATTGGTCAGTGACCTGTAACATGATTGAGATACACACAAGTTTATAGGGCTGGATGGGATCTAGCCAGGGGTACTTGAGGGAGCTGGCAGAAGTGCGCACAAATCCACTTTCCATCATTCACCAGCAGTCCTGGCTAACAAAGGAGGTCCCAGTTACCAAATGTGAAACCCATCTACAAGAATTGAAGGAAGGAGGATCCAGGGAACTACAAGCCTCTAAGTCTGACCTTGGTCCTAGAGAAGGTTATAGAGCAGATGATCATGAGTTCCATCACGGAATACAAACAGGGAAATCAGGCCCAGCCAGGGTGGGTTTATGACAGGTGGGTCCTGCTTGACCAACTTGATTTAAGTTTACAATAAGGTGACCCCACTTAGTGGATGAGGGGAAAGCTGTGAATATAATCTACCTGGACTTTAGTAAATCCTTAGACACCATTTCCCATTGCATTCTTCTGGAGAAACTGGCTGCTACAGGACATGCCTTGGTCTGGTGCACTGTACACTGGCTGCATGGCAGGGCCCAGGGAGTGGTGGTGAGTGCAGCTGCATCCAGCTGGTGACCCGTCACTTGTGGTGTTCTCTGGGGATCAGTGTTGGGGACAGTTTAGGATGTAGATTGATGATATGGATGAGGGGATTGAGACACCAAGTTGGGTGGGAGTGTTGATCTGCTGGAATGCAGGAAGGCTCTGCAGAATGATCTGGACAGGCTGGATCATGGCCCAAGGCCAGTGGTTTGGGGTTCAATAAGGCCAAGTTCTAAGTTCTGCACTTGGGTCACAACAACCCCAGGCAGTGCTGCAGGCTTGGGGAAGAGTAGCTGGGAAGTGGCCCAGTGGGAAAGGACCTGGGGGTGCTGGTCAACAGCCAGCTGAACATGGCCCAGCTGTGCCCAGGTGGCCAAGAAGGCCAATGGCATCCTGGCCTGGATCAGCAATGGTGTGGCCAGCAGGAGCAGGGCAATGTACTGGGCACTGGTGAGGCTGCACCTGATCGGTTCTGGGATCCCTCACTACAAGAAAGGACATTGAGGAGCTGGAGTGAGTCCAGGAAAGAACAACAGATCTGGTGAAGGGTATGGAGCACAAGGTTTATGAGGAGCAGGTGAAGGAGCTGGGGGTGTTTAACCTGGAGAAAAGAAGGCTCAAGGGAGACCTTATCACTTTCTACAACCACCTGAAAGGAGGTTGCAGCTACATAGGGGTCAGCCTCTTCTCCCAGCTAACAAGAGACAGGATGAAAGGAAATGGCCTCAAATTGCACTAGGAGAGGTTTAGATTAGCTATTAGGAAAATAATTCTTCATTAAAAGTCTTGTTAAGCATTGGAACAGGCTGTCCAGGGAAGTGATTGTGTCTCCATCTCTGGAGGTATTTAAAAGACATATAGATGTCGTGCTTGGGGACGTGGTTTAGTGGTGGACTTGGCAGTGAGCAGCTCAACTTTATAATTTCAGACATGCTCTCTGATAAACAATTCTCTAATTCTAACCCTTTCCTCCAACCTGGCTACCACCCACATCTCAACTTCATCAGTCCCCTCCCTTCTCATCTGCTCTTGTTGCCAGGTGGTCTGGCATTCCCTTATCGCATCCTCAAAGGACTCTGCAGTGCGGGGGATTGGAAAGACAAACCAAATTCTTCTCCTGAGATAGGCAGGTAGGTCCCCAGGTGCCTGTCCTCATTACAGATTGTGCTTTGGGAGCTGGATCCAGCTGGCAGAAATTTCTCATTAAGATAGCAAGGCTGAAAATGTGAACCTGGAGGGAAACTACGTAGTTGTAGAGCAGAGGTGGCCTTGAGGTTAGGGTTTAAGAGGTGATAAGACTTTATTTTATTTTTATTTTAGCTTAGTATTGTGGGATTCTGTTAGTTATGGAAATGGCAGCATGTTTTGGGTGTGTTCAGGCTTATTTGGATTTTCCACTGTTACCTCCTCTGCTCTAGAGATGTTACGATCTCGCAAGTGTTAAATTTTGACTCGTTATAGCACAGGCTTGGGACAGGAAAAAGCTTGTTTTAGGACTGCTAAAGTCTGGATCTTGTACAGTGTGTGGGAGTTGTGCTCTAGCTATTTTTCTGGTACTTTTCTTGAGGAAAAGCAAGGAGAGTAGGCAGAGCTCAGGCTCTGCTTATTTTTGTGCTAGCAAACAGCATAGCTCTGGCAGAGGAAAAAGGATTTTAAGTGTTGACCTGACATGCTAAAGCCATGGGCAGCTCCTGACAGCATCTTCAGACATATGAAGTGGTCAAGGGCATGGGCTACTACTGCCCTTTTTTTACTGGAAAGAGTAAAGACCAACAGAATACAAACAGTAGAAAGAAATTAGATGCAGGGCAATTGTGGAAGCTTTTTTTAGTCTCAGGTGTTTGAGGTCTGCCAGCCCTGCAGACTCCCTCTCTCTTTTAGCCAGTCTCCTACATGACAGCCCACCTGTGTGGCTTCTAAGGAGCTTTTACAAAAAGGCCTTTGCGTGGCCAGCTCCAAGCTCTGCAGGGCTCTTCCAGCAGTGCAGCCCTTGCTGGTTGGAAGTGTTGGGCAGCTGGACCATGGTATGTACAGCCACGCTCCTTCCCAGGAGCGGGTGAGGCATGTGTTTGCACATCCAAGGAAGCTTTACTTGGAGCGCAACTCCACCTGATTATTTCAGTGGATTTTCTCCCCCTTGATTTTGTGTACAGAAGGAGAGGTGCTCTGAGTAACTCTGCCAGAATTCACCAAACTCTATTCCACTTATGTTTCAAAGGATGAGTGCACTTATTTAATGATAAATGGTGAAAAACACTAGCTGAGGTAGCTATCCTCTGTTAAGATAATATCCCTATGTGTGTTGACTCCTGTTGTCTCTTATCCTGCTCTCTGCACTGATGGCATCTGCCACATCCAGTGTTGTCTGGGTGCCAGCTGACAGCATGATCCCACCATCCCATTGCTTTTCCATGGCTACAGCTGCTGCTGGCTGCATATGGCACTTCAGTAACATTGCCTGGCTACATGTGGTGAATCTGCATTGCAGCTACTGCTTGCTAAAGAATGTACCTGAAGAGAGTTAAGAAAAAAGAGAGGGGGGACCAAAATGCACGTGAAATAATATTGGGGAAATCTAGAGAAGTCTTTCAGTGCTTAGCTCTGTAGTCTAGTTCAGCTTAGGGCTTAGGAAAGCTGGGCAAACACAAATGAACTGCCAGACTTCAAAATTAGCCCACCTCATCTGTCCCTATTTCCTTCCAGTGCAAGGAGATTCAAAATCTCCATGGAGAAAAATTGCAATCTTTGAGTCACTCCAATAGCAGTGATCTGGCTGCCTGCCCCTGCCAGCCTGCTACACAACTTGTGTGCTAATGTTAGGATTTTAGTGGTGGGAAACTAATGTCAGGCTGTACTCCCTTCATGCACCATTGGGCTGTGCTTATGGTCGCTCTTGGCAGCATCAAATGATTAAACAGATAAAACCATCAGTCTTGTTATTTCCAAACATTAACCTAAGTGCTAATAAAGCACAACCCGTGTCTTCCTTATGGACTCTGCAGAGCTGAGTCACACTAAAAACAGGATCTGAATGCTGGAAAAAGCCTCATACTTCTTTCCTGTGCCGAGAGGCAATACCTCTCTGTGAGCAGAGCTTGCCTTAGAGAGTTTTGCTGGGAGAAAGGTGACAGAGCTGGGCTGCCAAGGAAAGCAAGGAACCTGTGACCCCCACCCTTCAATGTGAGGACATGAGTGTGCTGTGCTGGATGGATGGATAGCCATGTCCCAGCCCCTTCTCCCTTCCAATGCTCAACAATGATCTCTCAGCACCCAGGCTGGGTGGGGAATGTTTCTCAGGCCCCAAGGCAGAGGAAATGAAGTGATTCTCCCTCTCAGTGGACTTTGCCCTCAGTGGCTGAAGATATTTTTCCCAAAACATCCCCAGCAAAACCGGAGGGCTTTGTAAATTCATTATGTCACTGAGGAATCTGTTTAATCAGCTGCCTTTCCCTGGAGGCACTTTACACTTAATAAGAGACATGATGGAAGGAATTAAAACTGGTTTACAAGGGTTTAGCCTCAAACCCCTCAGATGATGTGTTACTGACTGTGCTGTAATTTAGAGGAGCAAATGAAGACTCTGAGTATCTCTCACCCTGTCTGAGAGGGATGGTGGCAGAGGCAACACGTGAAAGCCTCGAGCTCTGTATTGCATCATTTCTTTCCTAGGTGTCATCACAATAAATAACCAAAGTCTCCGTGTTGCCAGGAGCCTGATCCATGCTCCTGGTACCACTTGGCAAGCATGCTTATTCCCCAGTTCACTGTGCCAGTTACATGATAAGGCATATCCTAATTTAGCTTATTTATATATGAAGGTATCAATTCAAAATGCAGCCAAATGAGAAGCACTGTAAATATGTGAGAAGGAGCTTTGTAAACTAGACAAACAGTGGGACCACAGAGATGGAATATGGAATAGTTTCAACTTCAGGTTCAAAACTCATTTTGCTTGTAATCTTAACATGAAAATAAAAAACACTTACTTGCTTTCTCTTCCTGCTTGGTTTCCCCAGTTGCCCATGCTGTGTCCAGTTCTTTCAATTGACTTGTACCCAGTCTTCTTATTGTGATGGGATGCAATGATGGACCAGCATCTTTCCCACTATAAAGTCATGTGAACATATACAATGTCCTCAGGAAATTTTGCTATGAAGGACTCTCTGTGGGCCTGTGTATGAAGTTGTGCCCTTAGAAACATGCCAAGTATTTTATTCCTGTAAAATAATTCCCATACCAGTATTTCATTAGCCCTTACCTTCTAGCTTTTTCTTTTTTTCTTCTGAGTAAAGACTCGAATAATTTATTTGGAACAGGATTTTCCTGCAGTGTAATTGTGCTACCAGCAGCCAAGCATATTCCATAGATGAAGGGAGCAACACTCTCTGCCAGGAGGGAACAGTGATTTTGCAGGATCATAGAATGGTTTGGATCCTTTAAATATCATCTAGTGCTAACCTCCTGCCATGGGCAGGAACACCTTTCACTAGACCAGGCTGCTCAGAGCCCCTTCCAGCCTGGGATAGGGTGTCCACAATTTCTTGGCACAGCATGTCCCAGTACTTCATCACCCTCACAGTAAAGAATTTCTTCCTGATATCTGATCTAAACCTACCCCAAGCCATTCTCCACTGTCCTGTCACTACATGCCCTTGCAAAAAGTCCCTCTCCAGCTGTTGTGTAGCTCCCTTTAGATACTGGAAAGCTGCTGTAAGATCTCCCCTGAGCCTTCTCTTACTTCTCTAGGCTGAACAATTCCAGCTTTGTCATCCTGTTTTCACAGGAGAGATGCCCAGCTCCCTGATGACCCTCCTCTTTGTGACCCTCCTCTGGACTTGCTCCAACAGGTCTCATGTCCTTCTTATGCTGGGGGGTCCTGGTGACATCTCACCAGAGCAGAGCAGAGGGGCAGGATCCCCTCCCTCACCCTGCTGGCCATGCTGGTTTTGATGCAGGTCAGGTCAGGGCTGGCTCTCTGGACTGCAAGTACACATTTCTGGGTCTTTCTGAGCTTCTCCTTCACCAACACCTCCCAGTCCTTCTCCTCAGGGCTGTTGTCAATCCATTCTCTGCCCAGTCTGTATCTGTTGGGATTGCTCTGACCCAGGTGCTGGACCTTGCACTTGGCCTTTTGAACTTGATGAGGTTCACACAGTCCCAGCTTTGAGGCCTGCCCAGGTCCCTCTGGATGCCATCCCTTCCCTCCATGTGCCGACTGCCCTGCATGGCTTTGTGTCATTGGCAAACTCCCTGGGGTGCACTCGATCCCACTGTCCGTGTCACCCACAAAATGTTACACAAATGTTTGCTCAGTTCTGTCAACAGTGGCTGCCAGAGCCAGTGCTCGCTGCAGAGATGCGCTCCTTGTGATACCACCCTGGGAGCTGGGAAGGACCAGCACCCTTTGGCCCTCACGCACTTATTGAAAAGAGAGCCAAAATTGTAAACCTTTGAACTGTCTGATTGTTTTTTTATCCACTCTGGGTTCCAGTGGTCTTAATGTTTAGCTGCTGTATTATAAAGATATCATCCCAAATCACATCTGAGAGACTCATCTTTATTGAAATAAGTGCAATTTAGTGTGGATGAATCTATTAATTTACCTGCCAAAACACAAACAGAATTACACTGAGAAATGACCTAAAACTAATGGGCTTTATTAATTTATGTATCTTTTATAATACACTTTTTTGTACTTGTGCATATTTTGGATGTAGGTATTTAGATTTTGATATTGCTGAAGTGTACAGTTTATTTGTGATAATTTTATGAGGTATATAGCTTGGAAAAACAATACCATTTTCTCAAGATGAGATGTAATGCATAGTAAAGAAGATGTACAGTCATGACATTTATTTTGCTTTCAGCTGTTACAATGGATAGTCTATATAATGTACGCAAATGAGGTTTTTTAATATAAATATGGGTTTGTGAAAATGTCACTTACCATCAGTATTGAACAGATTATTTTGATTGTCTATGGGCTGTTGGTATCTTTCCCACTTTATTTTAGTTAGTTTAAAAGGATCAAAGAGGAAAACACAATTTAGCGTGGAATTGATTTTTGTATCAGCTGGTTTTACATTAAATAATAATACAGTATTTAAAAATTGCATTGTCATCTTCTCCTGTGAAGTTACATGATGTACATGTAGCCTTGGCTCACTTATTAATCCTTCAGTAGCATGCACTTAATTGCTCAGCAAATGACACAACATGTGATGAAATAATACCAACAATGTGATTTATATCTCTCCAGGCAAAACCACTGAGGACTGGGTCGTCTGCCTTTGCTTATTATACTGCAGCACAAGAACAGCCTGATCTGAAAACTGTGGCCAGGTAGGACACACTGAGAGGATGTACCCTGGAAACAAAAGGTATGTGGGCTATATGAGTCAAGCACAAGTCTGAATTGCTCTTAAAATTAAACACATGCCTGGTGGTCAGGCTTTGAGGCTCTGAGCTGGTGTGTGTGGAGCAGAGCAAGCACAGTGGGGCAAAACCCAGCCTGGCTGCTGGACACTCACTGGAGGGAGCTGGGGGATGCAACCAAAGAAATATGTCTGTTCCAGTGGGATATAGATACATTGAGCCAGCAGGACTTTCAGGGGGGAGAGAGAAGGGAAGGGTAGGTAGAGAGAAGGGATTTTTATAGCTGGTGGGGTTTCCCACTGTAAGTCGACCAGGAGTAGTGAAGCCACTTTGCCAGCTCAGGCATCAGCTCACCAGCTTCTAAATGGTGGCTAGAAGTGGAGAGCAGAGCCTACTGATAAGCTAGCTCTGCCACAGCAGAAAGATTACCTCCAGTCCAACCCCAAGTTTTGGCATGCCAGGCTTCAAGTCTTCCAAATGCAGCATGTTTTAAAGATGAAGTAAAAATCCTGGTGTATGTAGATTGTGTGGCTCATTATGTTTACAGCTCCTTGTGTCTTGCTCTGTGCCTTGGAGGACAAAGGGTGCAGATCTTCTGGTGCAACCAGCTATGAAGGGAAGAACCAGTTCAGCCCATTTGTTCTCCTTCAACCTGCAGAAATATCTGAAGAGCAGAAACCTGGTGTCCACCATGTTCTGTCAGTGCTCAGTTCATTGTTTCCAATTGGAAAAATTTTTCCTTCAAATCCACCGCTCCCATTTCCCTTGCCTTTTCCCAATGTAATTAATTTAAAAACAAATAAGTTTTTAGCCAAAGGAAGTTAGAAATGTATTTCAATGTATTGAAAATAGAACTGTTTTCTTTCCTTCTGAGTAAAGCAGGCTCCCATGGGTGTCCTACACATTGATCTTTCACAGGATCAAGGCTTCAGTGATGTTGCATATTAGCATTTTGCATTGTGGCACTCTGACTTGCCCTATATTTTGCATTTATTTGAATTTCTCTATTCTGTCATTTTTTCCTATTCATTTCTATTTCTGATCTTTCTGTTTTGTCAGACAGGAGACAAACACACTCTACAGGCCAAAAAGAATTATCACTCAGATATTTCATGGGTTGCATGAAATGCTATCCCTGGAGAGCAGTAACTGAAAAGAGTTAAGGCGAGGGTAGCCCAGTTCAGCCACGTTGCTAAGAGGCAGAGTCCTCACATACAGGTGTCTGTAAGGAGGGTCTTGAGTTCATTCCTGTCCAAATTCTGTGTGCCACCTGCACTGCATGGCTGCACTGCATGGCTGCTGGCTGTGCCCTGGAGGTCTCTGACGGGAGAAGCCCAGGCACACTTGCCAGCCTACTGTGCATCCAAGGTCTTCTGGATCAGCCAGGCATGGTCAGAACATAGCCCACCAGGAGGGGCAGCAATGCCTGCTCTTCATCTGTAGAGTGTGGATGGCCCAAAGCGCCCAGAAGATGCACAGTGGAGTTGAAGGTGCTGGTATAGAAGGAATGTTGGAGGGGTGGGTCACAGAACTTGTTGTGCTTTTCACCTCATGGTGCCTTTGGACTTAATGGCACTTAAAAACCTTTCCAGGCTTCTTGCTTCAGTTTGGGAGAGTCTCTGAACCCCACAAAGAATCCCTTTTACTGCTGATTTTGTTGTTTAATCTGCTCAGGTCCTAAATGTTTCTGTTCTAAAATTTCAAGCTGTGTGGTTAAGAAGAAGCAATAGAGTGAGGGTCTCTTGCTTATTGGGGCTCAGATCATAATTCCAATTCTGTAGGAATTAAAAGTGGATAATCCTTTGCTTAGAAAGTAGAGAGAAAACAGAAAATAAGAGCCTTGAGGAAAGGTCTGTGTACTGCTGGCCATACAGTTCAGGAAGAAAAGCAAGCACAGGGTGTTAAATGATTGCCGTGATGGTCATCTGTTGTACAAGCTACAAACACTCTGGACCATAAAGACATCTCTCCTGAGTTCTAAAATCCCTTAATTAATCAGAGTCATTTGTACAGCTGAACAGACTCAAGGTCTCTGCAGTAAATTGGAAATACCTGTAATTCTGCAGAAAATTAGGGAAGAGTTATGTAGTCCCAAAGCAGAGGAAGAAATAAAAAGGAGTCATAAAACCTCTGGTCTCTCTGAAAGCTCTGGGTGAAGATGACTTTCTAATAGAATTTTCTAAACTCTCTCAGTCTCACTTGGCTTCTGACATATGGAAAGATTTTCAAAAGGCCAAAGCAAAAGGGTTCCATTTCAGCATTAATTGCAGTGTTGGGTTTTCTTAACTCTCTCTCCTAGGAAATAACTCACCAATGCACCATTTGCAATAATTAAATTACAGGCCAATTCTTCTGACTAATGTGACTCAGAAGACACAGGTTAAAACATCTAGAAAATGTCTGAGCAGAGTACCTTATGGACAAGAACTCAGCAGATAACTTGAGGTTGACATTAATCAGAAAGCTGCTAGAGAGTCTTATAGGCCTGTTATTATAATTTGCTATTTTTAAAATTCTCTGAAGTAATCAGAAAATCAACCAGCTCAACATCCTTACAGAGAGCTGCTTCCCACCCACCAGCAGTGGCTGACTTCACTGTTGACATAAAAACCATGAAGATCTCAGTCTAGTATTCTGCCATGTAATTGTATCCTTAATTTTGGCCTTGTTGAAAGTCTGCTGGAAAACTGATCCTGTGTGTCCTCATTAGAAGCAATTCATATGTAAATCATTTAAGATTTCTTTTTTAAACTTAAAGAAAGAAAACATTCCTGTGACTCAAACATTCTGCAGGCTCTTGCTCCTCTTGTGGCTCCTGTGTGGCTCTGACTCCTGGGAAATCTGTGCCTCCTGGCAAATCAGAGTGAGAAGGTTGCTGGCTAGGCTCTCATCTTCTCTTGCCTTAGCTGCTGGAGAAAGCACCTGTCAAGAGACTTTACCTTTTCCCAGTCTGGGGTCACTCATTGAAGGGACATGAGGTGAAGCTCTGCTATCATCTATACTCTCTTGCCTGGCACATAAACCCATGGAAGGTGCTTCACTCCCTTCAGCCAATAGTAGCCATGTAACTATCAGCTTTTCTGCATATTGGAAGGCTTAATTTTTGCTCTTTCATGTGAAAAAATAAGTTGAAATGGTAGTACTGGAAGGGCATCCTAGTGTTAAAATGCAATGACATTGAAAAGACATAAACAGGTGAGATGACTTCTCTGAGCCTTTATCAGTAAAACTGATGAAGCAGCATATGAGGTAACAGCCAAGTTCTTGTCTAAAACTACAACTTTGATAAAGTTTGGGCACCTATTTCTTCTGAGTATTTCTGGAGTTGGAGATGGAAGTCATCATGAAAGTGTTGACAGCAATTTGAAGGTGTAAAGGAATACTGCATCTTTCCCATGATTTCTATGTTTTTGAATTGGATGAGCTGAGTCCTTCACACTCTTAACTATTCCTAAAATACAATGTCTGAGGTATTTATCTCTAAGAAAACTGAGTTTTTGTTGCTTAAGAATAAATTTTGAACTACTGCTGAAGGTGTTTGGAACTTCTCTTTGGCACCTTGTTATTATAGGCACATAAAAATTTAGATGAGTGGGAGTGGACTAGGTAGCAGATGATGAAATTTAAGTTGATTAAAATCTGTTTGTCAAAACCCCGTTTTTTCCCTTGTGTAAGGAATTCTACATGAAAAGGTAGGAAGGGAACAATAAAGGTAGAGCTTGAGGTAATTTGGGGTATCTTGCTCATGAATTGTCCAGTTTAATGCAAAAAAAGTCTTACAGCTGCTAGGAATCTGACCTGGTGCCCAGAAATGTGTAAAAGCACAGCTGGCCCTGTCTGGGCTGCAAATCAGCTTTAACACTAATGGCAACGACTTTATTTCAAGAGAGTATTTAGCTTCAAAAAATGAATAGGGGCTGCATGTTCCAAATGTCATCTGTCAATTTAACAAATGGCAACTTTATACACATCTTAATGCCAGATTGCTGTTTCATTAGGCTCCTTGTGGGTTATTCCTTCTTGGTAGCTGCCATTATTCTAGCTGGAGCAGCAGAAAGGCAGGAGGGAAGAAGCTCCTCGCCACTGCGATGGAGAGCAGCTCCTGGCTGCTTTTCAGGGGGCAACAGGAGAGACACGAGGGCACAAAATGAAAATATGCCAGAGGAGAACAAGAGGGGTGTGCATTCTGCAGTACAGTCGAGCTGAGCTCGTCACAGCACCAGACACAGAGATGTCCTGGAGTCAGGTCTGTAGCTGCAGCCTCGGCACACAGGCAAGGGCTGATGGCTGCTGAGCAGCACTGCCTGAGGGTGGTCTGAAAGCTGCAATGAGCAGGCAGGTGGTTCCAAAATGGGAGCACTCTGTAGCTCTGTCACAGAGTATAAAGGTAGATCAAAGGCTCACAGGAACAAGCAGATAAACTCTCAGTAAAATATGCTGAACTGAGTGAGTGCTGAGGAAACAGCCATGCCACAGGGTGAAGGCAAAGATGGGCAAGAATCTGAGCTGTCCCATTTTGCCCAGCTCCAACCCACTGCAATGACATTTCCTAGCTGTCCTCTGTGGCACAGCAGCACTGCAAGGACTCTGCATCTATTGGTCAATCCATAGGTTGGCTCTCCCTTAGCTGCAGTTGCCCACACCAAAGTTGTCAGATTTCCTGTGAAGTGGAAATGCTTCTGAAGCGTCCTACTTTGTAAGTAATCAAGGTTTTGTCACTACCATGGCTGAGACCCTTCAGCCCTTCCCCTTTATCACTGGTAGCTCAAGCATCCTTATGGAGAACCCTGACAGGATAAACACATTGAAATATTTAGAAGTGCCCTAAACAGGTATAGTTTTGAATGATTCATTCAGGCTGCTGCCAGTGCAAGTGCTGCACAGCATGACTGGAAGGAGGTCTCAGAGGGCAAGAAAATTAATTTCTTTAGAAAGGACTTATTTTCTGTCTACAGGGCGAGGTAATAACAGGCTGGTCAATACAGGAGCAGTGGGCTCCCGTCCTGAGCAGCTCTGAATGCAGGGTGAGGCAGAGCACAGAAGGGCAGCTAGGTAACTTTGTTCACAGGGTAAACTGACTCAATTTGCTTGTACCACAGCACTCAGGGTGGCTCATGCTGGGCTTCACAAACCATGGGTAATGTGAACCACTCTCCTCTTGTCCCACAGCATTCCTGCTAGGAACCTGCTTCTCCTCAGTGAGAGGTTCAGCAAATGAGCTGCTGCATTCAGCACCTTGCTGGGAAGCTTTTGAGAAGGGAAAATTGCATTGGATCCTCACAGTGTGTTGGCACAGGTGCTGGAGAGTTAGAGTTTACTGTGAGTCCAGCCTCCTACCAAACCTTTCCTGCTCAAATTGATAGCTGATAATCAAATTGTGTCCCCCCCCTCCTTTTTTTTTTTTCTTTCAAGAAAAGCAGGTTTTGCAGGAAAATGAAACATAGTTACTTGTCTTCATTTTACTTTAAGTGTGTGGAAAAAGCCGGCAAGCTGCTGAACTCGGTGTCCCTTTGGCTGGATGTTGAAAATCTTGCCTGTTTTTTCTGACTGTCATTTGGCTTAATAAAATATGTTGCCCCTCCCTACAAACCCTGTTTCTCTTGTGCAATGTGGCTGCACAGATAATGGTTATTGTTTATGTCCTCCCAAACTAATGTGGCTGTGATAGCTACCTCTAAGGCTTGAAAGGAGAAAGTAGGAATCAAGTTAAATTTAAAAGCATTAATTTTTATTGCACAGCCTCCTTGCATGCAGAGAAAGCTCTCAGGGTTAGAGAAGTGCCACAGCAAACCTTGCCCCACAGGTAAATGTAAAATACTGACACCAGAAAAATCAGTGCCCCCCCAAGAATACTACAATCTCAGTCATAATTTCAGAAGCTGTCCCTGCTTTATCCAGCAAGACAGCACACACAAGCACCACAGTAACTGAGGACAGTGGAACACTGCTCAGGCAGAAACAAGAGATGAGCTCAAGTTTCTGCCCCTGGCAGAGCCCTTCAGTTTATTTTACCCCCCATCCTTCCCCTACCCCCACGTGCCCTGTTTCTTTTTTTAAAATCACTTAGATTTTTAAAAGACAAAAGGAAGGCACCATGTGAAAACATCACTATGGAAACATCACAGGCTCACTTGTACTTGTCTGCCAAGCAACTACCTAACTGAAGTTTTGCATCCTATTGGATCACTGTTGGCCATCTGCTCTTCTTCAAACTTCTCTGAATTCCATATTTTCCTGAAAAGTTCATTTTTAGAAAGGAGGGAGGAGGAGGCAAAGGGAGAATCCAGTATTCTTGGCTAGTGCAGAGCTATTGTGAAAAAGGAAGATAAACTCACTTTGGAACAGCCTCTTAAAAAGACAAAGATCCATGTTTTGTGAAGTAATTTCATAGAAAATACCTTGTTTCTAGATGCACTTTAATGATAAGAGTATATATTGCCACAAGGCAAAAGACACAAGCAGCTGCTTCTAGTACTCTTGCACTAATTGTCGTCCTCTCCCTTTCTCTCATTTAGCCTCAAATGTATTTCTTCTAAAATGTAACAGTTACTGCCTACACTGGAGTTGTTGGCTGCAGGCTCCACAGCCTTGCTCCAAATAAAACACAGAAATAGATTTCCTGCCAAGCACCGAGGAAGTTTGAAGACTTTAGTTTTTAAAAATATAATCTTTTTATCAGTGCCCTAAGCCTGCCAAAGGTAATTATGGGCCATGGCGCATTTACATTAATGCATAGGACCTACAGACATTTCAAAAGCTTAATGGAGAAACTCCATAAATGCATGTATCGAAAAACAAATTAATTAAATTAAACTGTCATGTAAAGATATCACTTAATTTTGCAGAGCGGAAGGCACTCTTAATGGGAATGGAATGGATCAGTGAGCATTTCAAAACCCAAAGCTATAATTTAAATTCAGGCTCTCCTCTAGTGTGCAAGTCACAAGACATATTTATTATAGCCTTGGATTGTCAATTGTAATCGGTTTAGCAGAGACAAAGCCACATTGTTTTGCTTCCTGCCCTCCTAGCTGGTTCAATATATTTTGATGTCAGACTATTGACAAGCAAACCAAAGGCTGAAATAAAATCATGTTTACCTGTGATGAACTGGCAAAAATGCAGTCCAAGGCAAATGTAACCCTGAAGCACAAATGCTTATTTATCAAGCAGCAAGGGGAAAATGGTGAAGCATTTAAACTTCTTTAAATAAACCAGCTGAATATATTTACTGCTGCTCTTGAGGCATGCTATGTGGCAACCTAGAAACAAATAGATAAAAATAAGTAAAAGCACTGTGAAAATTAATAGCACCATTTATAAGCTGCTGCTCTTGAGTTTTCCAGGTGTCAGTAACAAAGTTGTTGCTCTTGACACTCCTCTAAACCTAGAGCCAAAGCCTGACACCAGGCTTTGCAGGTCCCCAGCAGACAGCAATACTTCTTCCAGGATGGGCAACTCAGTTTGCTGCAGGATTTCACCTGGTAGCAGCAGTTCCAAACCAAGTCTACACTTCTGCAGCCATGAGCAAGCATCTTCTCATTGAATAAGACTACAAGAATGGTTTGCATCTTTTCCTAACATTCTTTCTGTATTCTCTAATTCTCTTTCTTATTAAGTTCACTTTCTGATGTAGAGCACTGAAACCAGTCAGTCATCAGGTTACAATTGTCATGGCTTCCTCTTTCCTTTTTTCCAGCCGCCCCTGCATTGAGCTTGGTCACTGAGAGGTTTCTGAGCCTGAACTTAAAACCTTCTACTCAGGATCTCTGTGATTCCTTGTGGATCTCTCAAGGTTGCAAATCTGACTCTAAAAAATGCTGACAAGCTCAAAACTCATGGTTAGGAAAAGCTGTGGCACAGCAGACTGGTTCACCTGCTTGAGAAGCATCTCTGAGGGAAGTGGCACAGGACAAGCCTCCAGGGCTCCTGCCATTTGCAGGGAGGGAGGAGAGCACTGCTTGAGGGGAGCAAGAGGGGCCAGCTGCATGGCTCTGAGGAGTGCTTGTGTTCACACAGGAGTGCATTTGTTTATTTTGCAGAAATATCTGCATATCTGCATTTGTTCTTACTTGAGTATGTAGCAGGATTTTCAGGTGAATGGGTAGCATTTTTGCTTCCAGTGTAATCTTTCAGCAGTTTGTTCCCCAAACTAATTATTATGCTAAAAAACCTCAAACCCAACCAACCAAAAGAGCCAAAACAAACCCCTCCCTCATCCAAATTCACCTCAATACTAGACCATTGTTATTTTGCTTACACATTACAGTCAACATAAGTATGTTTTATAACCTTTCTGTCATAAAATGACAGTTTTTATCATGCTACACTATTTTTCTTCCATGCCTCTGTTTCAAGATGCACAGTATTTGCCTTGATCACTTTCAAGAAAAATGTTTATTTTTCTCATCCTCTTCAGTCTTTTTTGGCTTTGCACAAGACTTGAACTGTTTATTAAGTGACAGGTTACCACCGACAAAAAAATTCTGTTCCAATTTAAGGGTTGAAAAATAGGGCAAAGCTTTTAAAATGTGTTTTGTCCTACTACTAGTAATCATTCTACTTATTTACATGGCTTCTACTGTCACACATGTTCCAATAACAACATCCTTCTTTGAAAGAACGCAATGGGAAAGGAAAGTGTTCATAGCCCCTCTGAAAAAGAAGATGTTGAGAGATTTAGGTCCTGGTTCAAAACAGTATGAAGGCTCCAATTCCTACTGCCACTGATGTCAGTGACAAGCCAGTTGTCTGTTGTCTTTAACTTGGACTTCAGTGATTTCTTCAAGGTATAAGAAAATTATGGTCCAGCTAAGATGTGAACGTATCTGTAGCGATAAATTGCCATCTTCTATCACCAGCCAAATACCATAACCGCAGGCATGCCTGTTCCTTTCCAATAAAGCCATCCCAGTCATTAAAAATGGTCTTTTCCTAAATAGCTTTTGCAGCTTAGCTGTCTGGTTCACAAGCCCTTGGAGCTCTGAAGCAGATTGAATCTACAAACACAGTCATAATTT
Organism: Toxostoma redivivum; assembly: GCA_013397375.1. Classification (NCBI taxonomy): domain Eukaryota; kingdom Metazoa; phylum Chordata; class Aves; order Passeriformes; family Mimidae; genus Toxostoma; species Toxostoma redivivum. Next base: position 621,145 of record VXBI01011699.1, read on the forward strand.
TTATTTATGGAATGGGAAAGACTCAAAGAGGGCTCTAAGTAATGGTCAGGAGAATAGGATAGGCAACTGGCTACAGTTAAAGGGCTTAAGTCAAAGAAATATTATTTCTAAACTCTGAAAATAGCTATTATGGTAAAAATGCTTCATTCTCATGTCACTTTGTAAACATTAAGTAAATACATAAAATAGAAATTCTACGTTATTAAGAGCAACGGTCACAAAGTAATGTTTTAATATTCTTTTAAAAAACACTTTTGAAAGTATTTATTTGAAATATCTAAAACGTTTAAATGTATTCAGTTTTTATAGTTATAAAATTTTGAACACTCTTCTGCATAAAATAAAAAAGCTACAGTATTTCTCAAATTTCTGAATAACAGCCAAATAAATACAAACAATTTCATCCTTCATGTAAGTATCCACTAAGAGGTATACAATCAAGATTGAACTATACTTGTATTCTTAATTCATTAGTGGAACTTGAAGGCCCTCTTCTGGATTATAAATTACTGCATGGCCAAGCAAAATACATGGAAATTACAAAGCCAACCAACACTATGAAAAGATAAATATCTTAAATATATTTTATTAATGTTATTACCAACTTCATTTCCTGGTTTTCACTTGCACCTGCCCATCTTGGTTACTATAACTTAAGAGCTGAAAACAACTTCTTAGTGGATTCTTATAAATAAAGTATTTCTTACACTGTTATTCACAAGAGGCATGGACAGTCTAAAGAGAGCTGTGGAGAGTTTCTCCACAATTTTGTATGAAGGTGCTGTGCAGCCAAGTGATATTTGCTTATCCTTATTAAGCAACAGCACACACTAACAGACACGTGATTGTGTGTATGTCTCTGTCTACACAGGTATGTGGCTTTCAGAAATTACCTCTGAAAATCTGGCTTGTGCTAAGGTAGGAAAAAATGAGGAAACATTTGCAATGGTCCTAAGTCTTCAAGGACTGTACAATTACTTTATATGCCTTTTGAATAAATAAACACACACAGACTGTAAAGGACTTACAAATGTAACCTTCCAGGAGAGTTACTTGCTTGCCTAAGCAAGCATTTGCTATTGAAAAGCAAGATGCTTCTCCATACACAGAAGAAAAAAATATTCTAGAATGTGCTGTACAAAAGCACCATTTTAATGGATCTGTTTGTAAACAAGTGGACTTGAACCACCAATTTCCCTCTTTCTAAAATTAGCCATTTACTCTTTTGTTTTGTCCTGATAACAAGAAATCATAAATATAGAAATGCAGAAACAGGTACTGAGTATCCTATTAGTAAAAACTCTGTAGAGAAAATTAAACATAGTTTGATTGAACTGCATATTTTAAAAAAGCAGCATGCTGAAGAAACCTTCACATATCATTTTCTGGTTAGTTTCTGTGTCCCACCACTGTAGGGCTACTGACGACGATCCTTTTTCCGTACTTTTGATTTTGGTGCTGTCAAGAAACAGGAAAGAAGAATCATCAGAAGTGAATTACAGTAATTCCAGTGCCAACTTTTTTTAAACTAGATTGGGATCAAAATGGATGCATTAATGTAAAACCTACCATTGGGATTTTCTTGTCTGTAGAAAGCTTTTAACAATTCCACTGCTTCTTCAGCACGATAGCCAGAAGAGCACTGTTCAAATTAGAATGCTGTTAGTGAGCACATCTGAGAATAACGTATTCCATGCTTCACATTAATGCCTTGAGTACAGAATAATTTCAAACAATCTTACTGTCAACTTAGGGGTCAAAAAATCTCCTTTTCAGGTTTAATACCTAATTTCAATGCATTTGAAAACCACTATGTTGAGGCTTAGTAGAGTAAGTAATTTCCCTAATAACTTACTATTAGGCAAAACAAACTTTCTTATTAAATTATGTAAAATTTTTATGCAATCTACAATTTCTTTCTTATTAATGTGTTTCCAACCTCCCATATTACTCAAGAACTTGGAAACATAAGAGACATACACCTAGGTATTTGTAGATAAGATTCCTGACAGAAAACACCCACCCACATATCCTTTATTCTTAACAGTCACCTTTCAGATCTTTTTGGTCCTTCTAAAATACCTTTCCAGGCCATGAACACTAATGACAAAGCATTTAAATGTCACTCACACTAAATAAATCTCCACCCATGCTAGAAAATAACTAGTTACTCCTCCTCTGTATACTCCTATACAGAAAAAAAGGATTCCTAGTATCGAGAACCTTCTCCTTTCTGCCTTCTGAATGTATAAAAAAAAATTAATACCACATGCACTCTTCCAGTACTGACTACACCAATTTATTCAGATGTTAGTCTCACTGACACACTGACAGAATGATGCCTAATATGTTTACACTGGAGTGACAAACAGTATTGTGGTGCTGACTGAAATTCTTTGAGCCTCTGGTGCTTATTTACAATGCTGAAATACATTACTTGATTTTTACATTCATTAAATCATTAATGTGAAATGTGGAAAAGAACTCCAGAAATCAGTATCACTGCATAAGGCAAGATCACATACAACTGTGAATAATGTAATAAATAAAATGCTATAAATACCCTCCACATGTATGTATGGGTACATAGGTAGTATCATGCTGTAAAGCACCTAGATTTATTTATACTTTCCCTCCACTGAATGCATGTCCAGCCTTTCTCCCATGACAAAGATGCTTAAATCACCCCAGACACTGTTCAGTCTTTCAGTATCCCTACTATTCAGAAAGTTTCTTGATACCTAAACTGAATTTCCTCTGCTACTGTTGCAGTTTTCAGATTTTATTGGGATTTGAACTGCATGAACTAAGTCTAAACTAATATATTTTACCTCGTAAACACAAGAGACTGAAAACAAAAATACAACTATTTTCAGTGGCTCAGCTAAAACCCAGGAATTTTCTAAGTTGCTGTTACTTGATCTTTATTGATTATGTGTTTGTACATTCTGTAGCTTAAAATAATTTTCCCTCATGTCTTCCTGCAGCATATACTTACTGTTCTAAGTATTACACATATTTTAGATATATTTCTTACCTTGTTCCACAAGCACAATTCTTTCCCTTACCCTTTGCTACACCCTTTAAAATAATTTAAGACTGTCATCAGGGTTTTCCTCAGTTTTCTTTTCTTTAAGGACCTAATTATTTTTTACATTATTTTCTTATTAAGCCAAGTTTACTTGACTTTGATCATCTTCCAGCTGTATCCTCCTAAAGTGATGCATAACATTCTCAAAGCCTGGTAACAAAGCCAGACAGAGTACCTAGCTGGAAAACAAAGGGAAACATTTTACAGCCTACTTCAAATGGGTCTCCTGAGTCCACCATATCATCAGATGAGATGCTCAAAACGGAGCCACAGCCTCCAAATCGCTCATTTCGACAGCCATACACGACCCGTGGAATTTATGGGAGTGAGTCAAGGTATTAAGTGAAAAACAAGCAGGAAGTACAGAAGCCTGATCTAGGCAGTCATCAAATTTCCTAAAATGTGTTGCACTCTTCAAACTAAATTCGTTTGAGCTACAATTCCTCCCTCATAAAATCAGAACTTACTTTTGATTGACGTAAGAAGTATTGCTGAAGATACTGCATATTGCTGAAGATATTGCCTATCCAGCCTTTTTCAGAAAAGGGGAAGCATATATCCCCAAAGCAGGGGCATACAAAGACGTGGTTTACTGACTGATACAACATTCAAAACTGAACACTGAACTGCACTTAGCTTATTTTACATACTAACAAACATCTCTAAAATGTATTTTTAATCTCTAGGAGCAGTTGTTTGTCATAACTGTACCATCTCTCTTTCACTCGAGTCTCCTGCTATTCAGCATGGAGGTGGGTGCAGATCCTCAAACCACCCCTCATGGCTTTGCCTGACTCTGTCAAGCATTTCTTTGTGGGCTCAGTGCCAAAGGAGCAATGGTTTGACACAGTTTCCCAGTGTGAGTCAGCATGAAAGGATACTCATCAAGCGCAGGGCAGCTGCACACATGATACAGGGCTCTACAGTTACGTACAACACCAGCTGAGGAAACACTTCCCTATAATCTCTCTTGTGTTGCTTGCACCAGTCAAGGACCTGGTCGATTGCCACCATTTCTGCATGTCGAGTAGCCTGTAAGACAAAAACAAGTATTTTCTTAAAAGTTTGCATTTATTCACTTTTGTTATAGAAATAATGTAATGCTGTTTGCTGGTTCAAGTTGCAAAAGAAATTTCATAACACTCAGACTGCAGAAAAAATACTCAACCCAAGCAAGAAAATATTCAACCCCAGCCTCTTGGGTGTAGCACACAAGATCTGCATGTGCCAGTTTTTCCTTCTACTTTTTCCTAGGCAGAGGAGCATGCTCAGTTCTCCTCTCTCAGTGTTGCCAGCACAGTGAGGCAAGACATGAAAGTTCTACTTGAGGCTTAAGGGACACACAAAGTGCACTGGCACAACTGATGGAGCCCATAGCCCACTCTACTTCCAAAAGTAAGAATACAGGCTGGATTACTTTCTCTGGAAATATTAACAAAGTGCTCCTCGCTGGTACCTTTTCCTCCCTCTGACAACATTACTGTGCTCGCAAGGAATGAATACACTGTGAACATGCAACAATTTCAGTATGTTTCTGCAACTGCCTGGTGTGCTCTGTACACACAACATTTTCAGTTTGCCTCAGGTTTAATGCTGCTTCGGGGTACATACACGTACAGTAAGTCCCTCAAGTAATAGGCAGGGATTTCAGCATACGACTCATTACAAAAAGACAAAGGAATATTAATTTTTCTTTTTTTATCCAAGATAACAGAATTATTACTGTCTCAATATCTGTGGCACAAAAGCCTGAACAGAAGTGTTGACTTTAATTGCAGAGAGACCAAACCAATCAGTAATGTCCCAGTACTATTCTAAAATGTCTGCAGCACTGTGTTATGCCAATGAAATATCACAGCAAAAATTTCAGGAAGAGCTAGTTTTGAAAGGACTCTTCAGTTAGAGCCTGATGCTTATTTGAATTAAGACTATTAGCATTTTCCTTCTTCTATCTATTCTGAAAAAAGGATGTTTTTGACACAAGCATTAGAATAAGACTTAATCAATCCAGATTATACTTGCACTTCTGTTTCCTAGGTCCTTACAGGACCATTGATAGTTTCCTCTCAAAACATGAACTTGGGTTAATGTTTTAACCATGTGAAAATTTGTGGTGATAGCAGTGAGATGCTCTACAGTACAGTGCAAAAGGACTCATAACTTACTGCTATGTTTAATACTGTTCAAAAACGTTTTAAAACTCCAAGAAAGGTCATGCAGCTGCATGTCCTACCCGCTTCTGCAGTAATGGAACACAGCTACATAAATGAGATTACACCAATACAGAACATTACTACACACAAGCGTACCCATACCTTAAATAACTGGCACTGTTTTGGTCATTTCATGTCTTCAAGACACAGGAACATCAGGACAAATTCACCTCAGGCTGAGAAAGGATCATCCAAGTTACAGAACAGTCTCCATTTTAGAGACTAATTAGACTGTGGCTCTTAACAGATACAGTCATTAGTTTTCCAAGTTAAGAGGACTACAGTAGAGGTTTTTAAAATAATCAAGAAAAATGTGGAAAAATCACAGCTATAACTGTGATTTATTATTTCTCATAACAAGTGAGCACCCAATGAAATTATCAGGCAGCAGATATAAAACAAACAAAAGGAATTACTCTTTCACAAATCACATAATTATATTGTGAAAAGGATGCTATGGAAGCCAAAAACATAAATGAGTTCAAAAAAGGTTTAGACAAATTCGTGGAGGATATATGCATGGACAGCTTTCACAAACAATGATCCAGATACAGTCTTGGACTCTGGAAGTCCCTAAGGTATTCACTTTTAGAAGTGGAAAGGATGTGTAAGGGGAAGATTTATGCTACTCCTTTCTTGTTTCTTGAGTTCCTTCCTTAAGCACCTGTTGAAAGTCCCTCTTAAAGACAAGATATAAGGGAAAAACTGACCTTCTAGGTCTGTCTTAAGATTTTGTTTTATATTAAGCTATGACCAGATAGCCTTTTTTTGACTTGCTGTGTATAAAATAACATACAAGAGGGATTATTTTAATTTAGAATCACTTACTCAATTCATAAGCTTAACTTGCCAAATATTACACACTGTTTTAAAGCCAAGAAAGCAACAGCAGGTTAAGAGCAGCAAGGGCAAATGAGAATTGTTACAGTGGCAAACGGTGTACCAAGGGAAAAAAGCTAACTCAGTGTGCCCCTTTGTGTGAAAAGTGTGAAAGGTGAGCAAACCTTTCACAGATAAGATAAAGATATCACCACTGCCCTAAAAAGCTTACTGTCTAAATTTTAGACCATAATTAACAAGTGAGAGTAAAGGGGGCCAAAGCTCAAAGTTCTGTGTTATCTTGAGGCTTCAGTATACAAGCAATTCTTGATTTTCAATTATCCCATACTGTGCCTTGCAAGACACTTGCCACAATGACCCAACAGGACAGAACAAAGAGACGTCCACGTGCATCAACAAAGGACCTAAAAGAGAGAGCATTTTACTGTGAAGTGAATGAACTGGATCACATGTGGGAATAAAGATACCAAAAAAACATTTCTAGCTGGGGAGGGTCACATATGTTGTAAGGGAGAAAATTTTCAGGTTGGTCTGAGGCAAGACTGTGAACAAGCAAGTGTGGGAGCTGCCAGAGGGAACACAGCACTGGCACAAGCTTGAGAATGAATCTCCAGGCTGTCTAAACCCACTGTCTTACACAGACATTTGCTGTACTGTTGCCCAATGAAGACAAGTAGTGTCGTGTCTAACTATTTTGAAATGATGATGCCACAGCCATGCTCCTAAAAAAATAAACCAAACACAGCTGTACACAAACTCCCGTCTTCCATAAGCAACTTCTCCCAGAAGAATGCAATGATTAGTAATTTTGCAAATAACTTCCACAGAGTAAGCAGCAGTATTTCTGACATTGATGTGTTCTGTGGATATGGCAGGCAAAAAAAAAAGGTTCAGGGTGACAGGAGTTTTTGGCCACTAAATCTTTTTGCCAAAATGAGCAGTTTAGGAACATAATGAAAGAGGGCATAAAGAAGACACTACCTGCTCCTAACTTCAGCCCATTACATCAGAGGATGCAGGGACCCGCTTAAGGAGAAGACAGAATTTATCTGACACCAGGCTCAGAGGCAAGCTGATTCCTGACCAAAGGCAGAATTGCAAGGAAGGACTGAAGATCTAACTGGATAAAGGATCACTTTTTCAAAGTAGGAACAAAGTTTTCATGAATTTAAAAAAAGTCAGCATGTTAAAAAGCTGCATTTTGGAGGCCAGAAAGCTACCAGTCTCAGGGCAGTGTTTTAATGCATCAAGGCAGAGTTTTGCATGAGTGAAACCTTCAGAGCAAACAGAGACACTGTAATGAAAACCAGGAAGGATAGGTGTCATACAATACTGACACCTATAGATCCAGGAGGGTCTCAATAGCAAAACAGGCAAGACAACAAACCTTTGAAAGTAGTGTTATCTAGTCCTTATAAAAGGTAAATTAAACAAAAAACAGTAAGGTAGCTGATGCTAAATTAACCTAGTAACTTTCTTTGACAAATGATTTTTCTAGGCAAAAGAAATACCAGTCTCTCTGGACATCTCCAGTGCATCTGGCACAGCACAACCTGTGAAATTATTGTGAGTGGGGAAAACAGCCTAATGCATGACATGTAAGGTGAGCAAGAAAAGAAGAGACATTGCACTGATGGGGGAAATATTTGCCCAGAAGGATTTGTCCAGTGTCATTACCATAGACACTCAAAGATCATTTGGCTTAAGTGTTTTCAGTTGTGTCACTGGCACGAACTGGAAAAACCCCTACAGAAAACAGCTGATGACATGATGTCTTTTGTAAGATGAAAAGCATCACAAGAAGTGACAGGGTGAGTGTCACTCAGAAGGTGGATTACCTTCTAGATGGGAGTAAAAAAAATTTCAAAATAACAAATGAAGAATAACAAAACAGCATAAAAGACCAAGGAAGCTCCAGAAAAGATGGGTGGACTTTCTTCTAGGGAGAATGTGAAGTACTATTGTCCTCAAACAAAGCACAAATCCATCTGGAATAAAAACAGAGTTCTGGTTAAGTGAATTTTAAAAAAAATGAATCGAAGCTGGAATGGCTGCATGAAAGAATTATAATGAACATAGAAAGCAAGCCTGTCTTCTGAGAGGAAATTAAATAGTTGACTGGGGAAAAACAAAAGCTGAAAAGGAATAACTTTAAATACATCCAAGCTATGTAAAATAATGGAGGATGCTGGCACAAGAACAGGGAGATATAAACAAAACATAAAAAGTTTGAAACTGGAAATCAGACATTTTTTAGCCATCTGAGGAATGATGTTCTGAAGAAGTTCTTCAATATAAGGTGGGACAAGAAGTTAGTTTTAAAATAGACCTTGACATTTATAAGATGTCTGCTGGAACTGCCTCAATGGTTCAAGAGGATTGGTTTTTTTTCCCCAAGATGGTCCCTAAATAATGCCAGAAATCATTAGGAGAAAACTGAAAACAATTTCCAACGTTCACATTTCATAACAAGTATTTTTCAAGCTTACATTTTTTTTAGACTACATGGAGCAATTACATATCTGATAAAAAATTTAGAAACACTAATTACCCAGCATTTCCAATTACTAAAATATAAACATCTATGAAAAGTGAGACACAAAATAACTGAAACTTGAGCTTAGTAGCAAGTAAAAAAAAAGCTTGGCTTTCAAAGGTATTAATAGATTACTGTTTCCAAAATCCAGCTGATTTTTTTAAAATCAGGCTACTTTTATTTTAGTATGTACCTTCAGAAAGCCCTGGTACCAAAAATAGCTGAAAGCTTCCCTAGCATTTTTAAGTTGATTTTGTTTTTTTTATCAGTCTTGTCAGTTATGTTCTCTCTGTTTATTAACGTGTAATTTCTACACAATATTAATACCTCTGGCATGATTTTCCCAAGAAATGTCTGCTTCCCCACAGTGTTTACAATGGTGCAACATGAGATACCTAACTTCTCTGTCATCTGGCTTTCTTAAAGCTGTATTAGAATCTTCTTAATACATTACAGATTGTTGTGTAGAACAAGTTACTAATAATGATTCATCTTTACTGTTAAATTTTTGAGCTTAAAAGACTCATTTTAACTTTTTATTATGTTTTCAGATTTGAGACATCTAATATAAATTACAGCCAGGTCCTGCAGTCAGATTAATTTATACAAAACTTCCAGCTGTACAAAGTCCCTGTTGGCATCAGTGGGTCTCTCAGCACCAGATCTTATGGGTAATTTGATGGCTAAAGTTGCAACATGTCTAAAATCTACAGGAAATAGCTTTTTGTTCTGGCCTGTGGACAGAACTTCATCAGGAAAGGCTGCACAGTAATTCCGCTCTCTTAGCCCCCAGAAGACTTTCAGAGAGCACCTTTGAGACCCAGCATCGGGACGGGCGCGGCGCAGGGCAGGGGCGGCCCCGGCCCGACCTCAACTCACGTTCTTGGTCTCGTTGACCTCGTTCCTGCCCCTGCCTATGACCTCGCCGTTGTAGACCAGCAGGCAGCCCACGGGAACCTCCCCTTTCTCCAGCGCCTCTTTGGCCTGCGGGACAGACAGACAGACAGACAGACAGACTGGCAAGAGGCACAGGACAGGGTTACAGCAGCGGGAGGAGCTCCCGCGGCCCCCATTCCCCCCTGCTGCCGTGAGGGTTCCCTCCCGGGGCTCCCCGAGGTCTCCCCCGCGGGATGGCGGGAGCCCCGGCCCGCACTGACCATGTCGAGCGCCTGGTCCATCCAGGCCAGCACGGCCGCCTCCCCCGCCTCCGCCATGCCGGCCCGGCCGCTGTTTCCGGGGCACCGCGGGCGGTGCCGCCGCCGCCTCCGCCCCTTCCGCCGCCGCGGGATCCCGAGGGGCGGCCGGGCCGCGCCGGGCCAGGCTCGCAGGATGCTCCGGTCGCTCTGGAGTTTCCTTAAGCGGCACAAGAAGAAATGCCTCGCCCTTGGCACCTTCCTTGGCGGTGAGTGCCCGGTCGAGGGCGGGGGCGATGATACGGGGGGGACGCGGTGCCGGCCGTGGGGCCTCCCCGCCGAGCGCTCCCGGCTCCCCCTCGGAGCTGCGCTGGGCCCGACGAGCCCCCCGCGGCCAGGGGCTGCCACGCCGGCTGGATCGGCTGTGTGTCCCCTGCGCCCGCCTGGGGACACCGAAGTGCCCCCGCTGTCTGCCGCTGGCAGAGCCCGGGTGCCAGCAGGACTTTCCCCCGAGGCACGGAGAAAATCTATGCGTCGTCCCTTAAACCCTAAAAGAACTGGGGTTCCCCGGGTGCTCTTACGGCGGGTGATCGCGTTCCTCTGAAACAAGGTTGAAGCGCGCAAAGCGTGGGTGACACTTGTGTTGTTTTTGGGATGGAGGCTAGAAACCTCCACTTTCATATGTGGCTTGTGCGTTGAGGTGAATTGTCAAATATCACAGAATCAATTAGGTTGGAAAAAAGATCATGGAGTCCAACTTACGATCGAACACAGCCTCGTCAGCTAGACCTAGCACTCAGTGCCACATCCAGTCTTCCCTTAACACCTCCAGGAGCGGCGACTCCACCACCTCCCTGGGCAGCCCATTCCAATATCTAATCACCCATTTTGTGAAGCAATTCCTCCTAGTGACATACCTGAACCTCTCCTGGCACACGTTAAGACTATGTGCTCTTGTTCTGTCACTTGTTACCTGGGAGAAGAGACCGACCCCACCTGGCTACAATCTCCTTTCAGGTATTTGTAGAGTGATAAGACTCCCTCTCAGCCTCCTTTCTCTGGGCTAAACACCCCCAGCTCCCTCAGTGGGCCACTCTATAGGACATGTGCTCCAAACTCTTCATCAGCTTTGTCACCCTTCTCTGGACAAATATAGATTAGTTGCAGACACAAAACTTTCACAGAGAGAATTGCATTCAAGCACTTTCTCCCTTAAGGCTCTTGTTGAACCTGTAGGGTGATTATAGCCTAGTAAGCTCCACCTTCCCATGAAGTTGTTATTGGGTTGTTTTTAGTTGGAAATGGATTTTAAAGTGCACATTGGATCTGTCTCTCTGTTGAATGATGAAGTGCATAGCTGTGCAGCTGGAGATTAGATACTTCACAAAAGGCACAGCATCTTTGTGCACTCAGTCATCAAATGTACTTACATTCAATGTAAATGACACAGAACTGGACAGCCTGACTGGAAGCCTGAACAGCTGCATGTTCTGAGGGCTACAGGACTTTTTTTAGTGTATTTTGTCATATATTCAGGTGAAGTCCCCTGTGAAGGTAAATTGTAATTACTTCTGGCTTGCCTTGGTTCTTATGTAGTCTGCATTCTTTCATTATTAATTCCTTCTGCGGTTTTCCAAAGAGTGCCAATTAATCCATGATAATAGGCTGGGTGATGGTTACTGCAGTACTGGTCAGACTGCTCCTCCAGTTCACCCCCTCACCTGAAGGTTTTGTGGCTCTGTGAATGCAGCACACTGTCATGCTTACCACCACACCTGCAGCCCACCACATTAAATAAACAGATTTACACTCCAGGCTGTCACCTGGAAGATGTTCTCCCTCCCCTTCAACTGTCCACCAATTTGTGGACAAATTGGAATAATAAAAAATCACTTCTCCCAGTTTAAATGAGTAAACATGGATCAATTCCCAAGTGGGAAAGCAGGTATCTGGGAACACGAGTCTCTCATAGCCTGGAATCTTAAAATCCTCATGTATAAACAGCCTTCTGCCAGTCTGCAAACAAACCTAACATAACTTGCAGTTTTTTCCTTACAATTGGTGGTGTTTATATACAGCTCACTGTCACTTTCACTAAAATGCTACTGACTGGATAAAGGGTGCTTAAAATAATAATTATAGACTAAAATAACATCATTTAAAGAATTACCAAAAAATCCCAAGATGCTCTTCCTGTAACAAGCACTTTAACTTCTGACTGAAAATATTAAACAATGCTATCATTTTCTGCAGGATGGATCAATTATCTATTTCTGCAAGCCATGGTTGTATTTGAGGAATGTAGAGAATTGCTTTTTATGTATTGGAGATTGGAATAAATCTGGGCTTCCACAAGCAGGTGAACATCATTAGCTGCCACCAGCAGCAACTTTGCACCATGATATTTTAAGGGAGGCCAGGGAGATGGAGTGAATTACTGCAGAGGCTCCTTTGTAGCTGTTCAGCAGCTGAATCTTGGATGCTTTGGTCATCTACATAGCTAAGGATCAGACCTTAAAAAAACTCCATGAGCTATGGTAATGTGAGCACCAGTGAATCAGTACTCCGAGATCCATGGTGGACTCTCCAGAAAATAATGGCAAATCTTGAAAGATGGAATGGAACTTTACACACTGCTTTTAAATAAGACAGAATATTTGGAAGTGGCTGAATGATTTAAGGAAAGCATCCAAAACTGCTGATTTAATAGCAGAGCCTGGAATTTACATTTCTGTGGCATTTTTTTAAGAGCTGCAGGTGCATTTTCCAGGAAGGAGGGTATCACAAGGAAAATGGGACATCACAAAGTTCAATGATTTTAAGTCCTTAACTGGCACATCATCAGAGATTAATGTGAATGATTCATTAGACAATAAAGAAGAGTTTGTACATTATTACTAATACAGTATTGTATCAGTGTTGTGTTACTTAATTACTGCATCAAAATCGGAGTTGGTTGGTAACTTCCTCTCTTTACTGAAGTGGATTCCATGTGTGTTGTCAGTGGCTGTCATTCTTCATTAATTTCTCTCAGTCCCAACACTACAACAGATTTTACTGCTTATAAAGATACAAATATCACGAAATAAGAGCTCAAATTGGGGGAAAAAGCAACTGAAAAATAAGTATAACTTCCCCTTAACAACAGAGTGGGTCTGAGAAGGCCTCACCTTAGTAAAGACCCTTTACAAACCTTTTCTTTAGAAATCGTTTCTTATTTCTTTAACAATATAAAATACATTGCATACTGAAAATACTTAAATCTTTTCTAGCAAGCAAAATCTAGTGGTCTGGGATCAAACCCACTAGAAATATGGAAAGTAGAGAGAGAGCATGATGGACCTGCAAGGACACATTAGGTTCACGTGTTTATTGGATAGTTTGATTAAAGTAGTTTTTATCTCGGTGCTCTGATACAAGGTAAATTTCAGTAGATATAACAAAATTATTCACCATGGAAATTCTGTTGCTGCTGTGGAAGAACAAGCTCAGGGTGTGTCTGCAATGTATGGTTCTGATTTCAGTTGTGCATTAATTATTGCTTAATTTCATCTGCTGTGACCTTTGGCTTGCAGAAGAAGCATTTCAGTTCATAAATCTCTCTGCTTAGCAGAGAAAGTTAGCTTGGTTTGTGAATAAGCACAGGGGCATTAAATATATTCTGATGAGACTCAGTGTTACCAAGAGAATAAGGTTTTAGTGCCTACATGTTTTAAAGATGGTTTTCAACCATAACAGGACAACTGTATGTCCCTTGGATGCATGGCTGCTTGAACATAAGGACAATCCACAATTTACAGAGTTGTTTGTGTCCTGGAAGGATGCAGGCTTCTGTGTGTCAGCACAATTTCTACATAATAAAATTTTTATAACTGGACTTCACTCTTTTTTTTTTTTTCATTGAGGTAAGTATAGCAGTGAGGGCAAAGCTTACTTAGGGTAGAAAAAGAGGTCTCCTGAAAACTTGATGCCTCCTAATTACCTATCCCATTCTTCCCCTCAGTCCTACATTCCACCTGTGAAGAAAGGAAGGGGCTGTGGGAGAGGGAAGCCATAACTTATGTGATGTGAGAAATACCTACCTCTCAAAGGCTACTGAAGTGAACATGTATGAGCCTGCAGATTTTGTAGACTTCTTACATTACTTACATACAGTGCTACAGCCAAAGAGGGATATGGAAACAAATTAGAGCATATTTATCTCAAATCAAGTGTTGCTTCCACAAGATATAGGTGCTGTAGACCCCAGGGTGCTTCCCAGCCAGCAACTAAAGCACCATAGAGCCACACACACACATCCCCTTCTCCAGTGGGACAAGGGAGAGAATCAGGCCTGACCAATGCCCAGCAGCCCCGAACAGTGCTCCCCCCTCCTCTTGTATTCACCCCTAATTTTACTGCTGAGATGGCATTCTGTGATGTGGCATGTCCCTTCGATCTCCTGAGTCAGCTGTCCTTGCTGTGTCTCCTCCCAACTCCTTGCGACCTCCAGCCTCCTTGCTGGTGGAGTGGTGTGATAGACAGAAAAGGTTTTGACTTTGTGTAAGCCCTGCTCAGCAATTACAAAAACATCTCTCTATTACCATCACTGTTCCCAGCTACTACAAAGAAAATTAACTCTATCCCAGCCAAATTCAGCACAGACAGCCAGTACGTATGTAAATACATTTCACTTTCTTGATCAGTTGTAAACCAGTAAGAATTCTAGTTTGAGATCCTTACTGAAGTTCATGTTCTTGAAGGATCTGACATCAGGTGGTGTTTTTATCACTCATCTGTTTCTGAACCCTCCAAATCAGATGTGTTGGGACTATAGTATTTTCTATGGTTCACATTTTGATAAAGATAGAAAAAAGTTTCCATAGGAATTATCTCCTGGACAGCCTCACTATTTCTGAATTGCCTTCATTCCTGGTTTTGTGTGAAACATCTGGGAAGATTCAGCATGAAGTTCCATCTATAGAACAGTTTAGGTAATTAGACATGAGTAAATCTTGCTGCTGCAACTTTTTGCAGATCTCCTGTCCCATACTGAGTGGTAAAACTAAGTTAGATTAGTTACTATAAAAAGCTGATATAGGCTTTGCATGTGTATAACAAGAAGCTTTGAAAATGCCAGCTTAGTTTTTTACAGTTTTGTTAGCTGACTTGACATTGTGGCAGTTTTTGGATGTGGCTTTCTCTGGTCCTGCTTCCAACTCCATGTGATGATTTTGTGGGATGCATTCATTCTGGACTTCTAAGAAGTCTGTATTATTGTCAAGTCCTCTGAATTAATGCAACATATTAATATAGGTACACATGGTAGTCCTGAAGAAAAATGTGAGCACTCCTGTAAGCCAACCTGCTGGCTGGCAGCTCCTTGAAGTGTCTCTTAAGCCAGAGACTTGCAGAGGCTCCATTGCTGTTCTCAGGAATGAGTGCAGTGCGTAGAAGTTCATTGTCACAGGTGAGACTTGAGTTTCACAAGTGAAGTGAAAGGAGGCGATTCGTCCTTTGGGCGACTTAGAGGTGCTTATAAGCCGTGCAGTTGGTAACAGAGAGAGCCTGCTGCTGGCAACCAAACCTCAGGCTTGCTGTTATTTGCTGGGCTTGCTTAAGATGGGTGGGTAGGTGGTGCTGTTTTTACTTTGGTTAACTTCTAATACATCACATTCCAGTGAAAAGGATAATCCTGGATTAAGCATCATCTGTGGGTCAAAGTTACACTTTAGTTCAGGGAAGGGAGGGAGGAACAAGATTTAGTAGCTGGTGTTGCATTGTTTTAGGCAAATGTTTTTTTCTGGAGGCTCCTTGTTAAACTTGGATCCAGCTACTGCAACTTTGTACCCTCACAGGCCACAGCAGCTCTTAGTACAGAGTAGGCACACAGCCTTAACAAGGGAGTGTTAAGCAATTAGCTGTCTCAATCTCAAAGCTGCTGCTCCTGTACATGACTCCAGGGCATGCACATGATTCTTCTTGAACTGTTTGCATGTCTGCTATGACCTGTCTACATTCAGGAAGGGTCTTTTTTTATACTTACTACTTTTCTGCTACAAAAGGATTTATTTTGAGATGCAGGGAAACTATGCAAAAGTAGTCATTTGGACAAATGACTATATGTTAATGTAATGTGAAAAATGTAGTGAGGTAAAATGATTGAAAAAATCTTGTGTTCAGGAATTGATCAGTAATGCTAAAAAAATAGTTTCTATTTCAGTATGTTAGCTGAAAAAACTTCAGTAACCTGACAGTTGTATTCTAAATAGATATTGTTGGCAGGAATTTGTAACATTTTAGATGAAAATAAATCTTGATTGTGAAGATTCATTTTTGGTTAACAATTTAATGGTGGAATCACATTTTTTGTATATGGAGCTGTGCTATTAAAGTTTGCATCTAATGAAGTGAGTGTTCCATATGGCAAATGGGCAGTCTGCCTAAAGGCTAAAGTGAGGGAGAGACTTACCCATTTCTATTTTATGAGGTTTTTGGGAAATGGAAGTGACTGTGGTTGTTCCAAACTGGTCTGGCTTGTAGTTGCCTATGAGGAAACGTAATGCCAGTATAAATAGCCGGATTTTTTTGCAACCATGAATGTTGTAGCACAAAGTTGACAAGGCTTTTCAAACACTGATGATAGTTTTGGGGAATGTTTCAGAGGGTTTAAATAACCTAAAAATGTAGCTGAATTCAAAATCTTGGGAAGTTTGGGTTTAGTTATGGGGTTTTTGTGTTCGTTTGTTTTTGGTTGGGGTTTTTTTGGTTTTTTTTTTAGTTTTTGTATATTTGGTTTATAAAATTAGTTTTGAAACTTTCAGCTTCTGGCAACTTTTTAAGTTCCTCGTTTGTTCCAATATTGGCTTCTAAATGTGAAAATTGAACTTTGAAGAAAACTTTGTGTTTACAACTTTAGTCCCTACTTTGAGGAAAAAATATTAAAAATGCTTGACTTATTATTTGGATTTCTTCTGTGTGCTGTTAATGACCTGACAGATTTGGAGCTGGCTCTCTGTAGAGGAGCTCCAGTATTTAGAGTATTAGTCCACACAGACCGAAGATGATTAACTTGTACAATTGTCTTTTTTTACATGGGTTTGTTCTTCCCTTATCTCTGTGCCCCCTCCAAATCTTTCATGACTGAACATGGGAAGCGCTTGTTACACACCTAAGTAGGAAACTGCTGCTGCCAGTGCGTACAGGAGACAGCAAAGGAACCTGACACACGGGAGGTGCTATAAGAAGGCTTGGGTGGATGGGTAGAAATTAATGGAAAGCAGCCTACAGTGGGCAAAGGTGCTGAGGATAAGCCTAGAAGATGTAGTGATGTCTTGAGGAATGGCTTAAAAAAGGGGCTAGAGATGACAAAAGATGGGAAGAGGGCTCTGGGCAGCCTGGATAGATATCTGAACTCCTGGTGATGTGGGACAAGCAGTTGGGGGAAACTTCAGAGGGATGGATGGATGTTGGAAGAGGTGAAAATGCAAAGCAAAGACTTTTGGTATGTCTTTATGGAAATGAATATTCATAGTGAGAGTGATGAGGGATGGTAAGACCCTCAAGAGAAGAGTGTGGCTGGAAAGTAGGAATCAAGTGTGGTAAAAAAAGAAGAGCCACAGTCAAGCCCCATTGAAACTAAGGTTCTTCCTACAGAAGTTTCAGGAAGGAAATTAAGGAAGTGTTGATCTATAACTTTTTTCTCATATGTGATTTTTAGTGCTTGAGTTTTATTTCTAACTTCTGCTAATTTTAGAAACACATCTTTTAAAAAATTTAAATTTTCATCCATCTCTAGACCTATGCATTTCTGTTTGTTTTCTCTATTGTTTTTTTTTCTTACCCTTCATTGCTTCTCTTTTTTGTTTCAGTCTCTTCAGTCTTAGTTGTTCACATTGCAGTAGTACCAAAAATGTCTTCTGTGAATGACAAGATACATCTTCTCAGGAAAGCTTCTTCTACTGATTCAAGTCATGAGCCTTGACGTTTTAATGAATTTTGAAAACATTCTTTCTGAGTATTGTTTTGCCAATAATTATTAAAATACTCAAGACCCCATATCAAAAAAAAAACCCAAAAACCCACCATGCACTCTTATGCTTTAAAAACAAATAAAGGGGTTAAGGGACCTTTCTCACTTTTTAAAAGCACCTTCTAATTTGGATATTTCTCTATAGGAGTCTATTTACTGGGAAAATACGGGCAGAAGAAAATCAGAGAAATCCAGGAACGAGAGGCAGCTGAGTATATTGCCCAAGCACGAAGGCAGTACCATTTTGAGAGTAACCAGAGGACATGCAATATGACAGGTAAGATAAGGAAATAGCTACTGTTTTAGATAATGGGGGGAGGTATTTGCAGATTTATGCTACATATTGTCAAGATGGAAGAGGAATAATAAATGTAGGTAAATTCAAAATCTTAATTAAATACTGGTGCATAAATAGAGTTGTTTTGCAAATATGGAGAGTCTGAAGAGTAGAGGATTAAAGGGATTTTAGGGGACATCTGAACCCTTACCATCAATAAGCTTACAAGTATACATGCAGATAACAATTTTTTGTCACTTCAGGACCCTTTTGCCTTAAACTGCATGTGATATTGAGGTGTGAAACAACATTTAGATTCAAACAATACTGAATTTATAGCAGGATTATTTTATTCATTATAGCATATTATTAGTAAGCTGCATGAAGAACTTGGTGGGTAATTTTAAATAAGAACCACATCAGCCCATCAGTTTCCTCCACAGCTAGAAGGTACCTGACTAGCTGGAGAGCAAAAACTGAAAGTACTTTTTCTTATAGCACTAGTCTTAGGATTTTTGGAAAGGAGATGACAGAGAAGAGTTTTAACAAATTCCTTGTCATTGTAAATACAGGCTCTTCAAAACTATTTTTTTAAACACATTAGGAAGTATTGTCTTTTTTCTGTTGAAATCTGTAAAGGCTTCTTGGGTAGCTGTAAGTCCAATCTGTTTACCCCGACCAGTTGGTATTTAATTTCATCTTTTTCATTTGGTACTGCTGGGAGTGATCTTGCTGCAAGAACTAGGTTTTTCTTTGCCCTTCTTTGTACAAAGTACCTTAAGTTTGGCAACGTGCATTCCTGACAAGATTTTTCATACTCTCTTCTTAGTATTTATCATGTTTTCCATTTCCTGTTTCCTGTCATGTAACAGCAGATCAGACATTGTTCTGAAAGTAAAGGATTTTTTCCCACTAGCTTTCTCTCAATTATAACATACCTTTCTCTGGTTCTCTTGCTTGAAAAAACAAACCTCAGATCTTTTTCTTGTCATTGGGAGAAATGCAGCAGTGTAGGTTTTTACCAGATTTCCTTCGGGGGAGTTGGAGGCATGTGTATGCAGAATGTGAATACACATCTGCAGCTGGAGCCAGTAAAACCAAATGGTAAGGGCAGCATTGTACCCCAGCTCAAGAGAGGCACACAGGTTATTGCCCTTCTGGGTACTCTCTTGGTTTGCTGTTTTGCTTGTCCTTCCAGCTTTGCCTGTTGAGCAATGGGAGGTACATCCTGTAGCAGCTATTGAGTGTGAGCTGAGGATGGGTTTATAGTGGTTTATTTTGTTGATGTTGACAGGTTTTGTTGTTTTTTTTTTTTCTTTTAATAACAGTACTGTCAATGCTTCCAACATTGAGGGATGCCTTAATGCATCAGTTAAACTCTGAGAGTCTCACATCTCTGCTTAAAAATAGGTAAGACTGTCTTAAATGTGTTGAACTCCACTTGTTTTGATGGCAAGTTTTTTTCAAATTATATAATGTGGAGAGTATGCGGTATTTTGGTTTAGCGTCCCATTGAATCATTAGTCTTAAGGTGTTTTGAAGTCACTGAGTAAATATTTTGTCATGGTAGATGTATTTTGATAGGTATGGCTGGCATTTTCCAAAAATTACAGGAAGTACTTCCTTTAGGTGCTGCAGTGAGAGTCATGTTTTTTGTTGAAATAGTTATAAGATAGGTAGATAAAAGTAATTGGAGGATCTAGACCTCTCTTAAACAGAACAGAATATTTTAACTGAGTTGTTGATGTTGCGTTTGTAAAAATGTGTATGTAATCTTACCAAGTTCAGACATGAGTAGTAGTGGAAAGTATACAAGATGAGATTGCAATTACATGTAAGTGATGAGAAGTAATTTTTTAAATTTTATTTTTGAAGTAGAAAAAATAGGAGATGCTTCCCTGTCAGAAAACACCTTGGAATTCCTGACAACTAGAGGAACAAATAGCCTGTTTTTAAATAGATAAAGTGCATAATAGCACGTAAATTGCTTGGCATATGGCAGAGTAAAAGTGTTATGTAGGCAATTAACACAGGATTTCTGACTCTAGACTGTCTTTCTAGTTTACCTTCCACTAGTTTATTTATACAGCTAAAACCTCAGCTGTCTAATATGTAATAGGTTACCTATTCAGTCACTGCTTTTTTCAGTCCAGAAACTTCCACAACAGAGCAGCTTGATTTAAAGAGGGAATTTCAGCCTGAATGATGTTTTTATAATAAACTCTCTGAGTATTTGTAACTATTATTGAATATTATTTACCCCAAACAACAAGGAATTGGGAAAGGTTAATTTTAATGGAATGAATGTTTTTATCATAATAGAAGCCTTATTCGATGAAAAAATTAAAATGACTGAACAAAAGAGCTTGTGGATTACCAGGTATATCATCTGAACTGTTCAGTAAAATAGTCCACAACAGTTTGTAATGCTTTGTTCGGTGGTGAAGACATAAAATACCTTAGTTTGTTCTCTGTAGCAAGCAATCTTTTCTCAAGATACACCTGGTGTCTCTAAATTGACCAGCTGAAACAGTGTAGGGGTACACTGATGCACCTCTGAGTTCCAACAGTAATAGTGAAAAGAGAGATTAGGCTTTTTTTAAGGGATGCACTTAGGAAAACAATTTTGTTTTTAATGCTTGCTACATGCAAGCATTCTGTAAGCATGGAAGGCTATTTAGTGTGTATCTTACAGTGGAATTTGTGTCTTAATACTTCTTATTTTACTTAGACTGAGGACGTTTTAACTGGATGCTTGAAAGTTTTGAACTGAAATGTAGGGAAGGGGTTGTGAAGGCACAGATAATGGAATCAGCCATCAAAGCTCACTCCACTTTGAAGTGATTCTTTGAAGAAGCTCTGCTATGCATGGGGGTATAGGTTTCTTTGCTTTCCACTTCCGTTTGAGAAGATCAGTCAAAGGGCTCCAGGCCCTTGAGTGCTGTTGTTGAATATACAAAAGAGCAGATGTGGAGATTTACCTTTCTTTATGTCCCTGAAGATGTATTATTTTTCTCAGATAATCTCTGTTGTGGCTTAACATGTTATGGATCTATGTTATCATAGGTTACAGATCATATTATGCCTTAGGTAATCTCCTTTAACTTAAAATCCACTGACTTCCTTAAATTTGGTGTGGCCAGTGGTACCCTAGGGGTGTAAGGAGGCTGAAATCTTCAGGCCTCCAGAAAAATTTTTGAAGAGGGAACAGCACTCAAGACCACAGATGTTCTTGCTCAATCTGTCCTCTTCTTAAAGCCCAGTGATTGGATAAGATAAGGTGAAGTCCCTGCTTCTGCAGCCTTGCAGATGTTGCACATCTCCCACCTCTTCAGCACTTGGCCTTATTCCAAACCTCTGGTTTCTCTTTGCATTGCCCTTTGCTTCCATAGCGAGAACAGCCTTCCAAATAAATAAACATGAAGTAAAAGTTGAGCTTTGAGTAGCAGCTGAGTCTTAGTAAATTGCAGGAGATGAAGACTGAAAAATTAATTTCCACTGTTAGGCTTATTACTTGCAGACTTTAACTGTGATCTGGCTGCTGCCTTACGTTGTAAGAAGTTCTGTTAGCATGAGCTCTTGAAAATGTTTTCATGTAATAGGTGGAGGTGTAGTTGGCTGATGATGTATTGGCTTCTCTTTGTCTCTTCATTTTTCTTTAAGAACTTACCCCTCATAAGTAACAACTATAGCTTTGAGTCCCATTATGTTTTATGTATAGAAATATTACAGTATTTTTTTTACAAAGCCCTTCATTTCGTTTTAGCACAGCTTTAAAAGCTTGCATAGAGTAGCTTGCAAAAAGTGTGTGAATTGGTTATGCTTGCCTTGGATCCATCTATCTCTTTCAGTTATTGTTTATTTAATCTGTCTCTTTAGTTTTCAGAGTTGTAGACCTAATAGTTTATTGTATCAGTTTATTCACATTATTTGATAGTGATGAACATAAAAATTTTTGTTTATGGAAGTGATAGAATGTTAAAACTAATGCCAAAGTGCACATGTTATGCCTGTAAAGAGAAATTATTTCTGGTGAGAAGTGCTGGGGTTTGGGTGATTTTTTTAATAAATTAGGTTAGTGTGAAGTATAGGTTAATTTGAACTCTTGGCTCTAAATATTTAAGCGTTAATTCTGATCCTAAGAAATTAACAAATGTTTCCCTAAGTGACTTTTACAATAGCTGCCTTCCACAATTGACATACAGTAGCCATTCTTTACTGACAGTGCTTAACAGGTGAGAATGGCTGGTGAAAATTTTGGATGGTTAGCTTGCTTTTATTCCTGCTACTGCTGCTGTATTGCTAAGATTACCTTTGGATAGTAGTTATAAATATGCAATGTACTTCAGGCAGTTCAGGTGCATCTATGCAATCTACAGTCTTGCTTTGTTGACTGCAGAATATAAACTTCTAGGAACTGGTCAGGTCAAAAAAGTGAACATGCCTCAACAAAAGAAGAAAAGATCAACATGTATTGGTGTGGATGGTGCAAGATTTCCTTTCCACTGATGGTTGTGATCTCTTTGGTTTTTGATGAAAAAAAATGAACTTTAAACAAGTCAGGCAATGCTAAACCTTGCAAGAAAGTCAGACAATGAAATTTTGATCCTGCATTTATTACACACAGGAGGTCCTGCTGAATTGAGTCAACATTAAATATATAGAGTCAAAGCCCCAGAAAAGACCACTGTACCATCAGTGGTATTTTCTGACTGCATACTGTAGTAACTCAAAGCTGATCATGTAAGTGTGTAATTGACATCACTAAATGCTACATTTATACCTTAAAGTTTAAATGTCTTTTCTGTGCCTTTATAGTGTGTTGTTTATATACTGCTTTCTTGAACAAGGCCTTTCTTGAATGAGATATAGACCTGGGTATGATTTGAATAATTATGGTAGCTAAATAAGTTTGCCTTAGAGCACTGCTATGTCATTTAACATACTTGTTAATTTCCAAGTAAAATATAATTCTTAGTATTTCCATTTATTTTTCCTACAGGCCAGCAAACAAGTTAGAAATATGGGAGGATTTAAAGATAATAAGTAAGTGGAAATGAAAGATTACATCTGCATAATTATTTAGTGTAGATTTAAAATGTCTTTCACACCATTTAAAACAAACTTTACACTGGGTTGTTTCAGTAGATGTGAAGATAGTGTAACACACATGGCAAACCTTCTCTCTGCCTCTGCACCCCCAAAGGCTTTTCATGAAGGAACTTTTCTTAGCCCCATTGGTCAGAGACCAAGGTGAAGAATTTTATTGGCCTTCTTGCTACTCTGCTCAATAAAACTTTGGGAGACCTTTCTGTGCCATCGCAATAAAATGAAACTACTTTCAGAAATTCTATGCTGGATGTAATGGAAATTCAATCAGAAATGTAGATCAGCCCTTACATGGCCAGCAGTTCCCTCTTTTTGAGCCTGTTGGAGAGAACCACTATAGCAGTGGTCATGAAGCCTTAGGATCATTTTCTGATTTATTGGAAGCAGTGGAAGGGAAGAAAAAAGTAAACTCAGATAATTATGCAGTGAAATTCTACTGTTACGTCTTTGCTTCCTTTTGGTTTTTTCTCCTTTTCATAACACCTTTACAGATCCTGGCACCTTTCTTCCCTTCTGTATCTATTCATGATGCTTCTTCTACACACCCTCATTGCCTACTGGCTGGTAGCTGATACTCATTTTAATTTTCCTTCTTTAGCTCTTAGCTGCTTCTGTCTTAGGTAACTTTTTTCACAAGCTGCAGTTGTGTCTGAATTGCATGACTTAGACTGTGTATTTCCTGGCCTAATGAAGAAAGATGATTTGTTACTAAACATTTTCCTTGCAGAACAACTTGTATGATTTTTATTTTCTCAAAGTAACTTGTGTAATCTGCAAAATTATATTAATATAGGATTTTAAATGGGACACTTTAGATGTAGATCCAGCACGTTAGACTCATGATTATCATAGGTTCGTGTTGTGAAAACATTTTATGACAACCAGCAAGACAAATTTGACTGCATATTTAAAAGTAATGAGCACTTCTGAGTCTTGGAGAGCACTCTCTCCCCCTGACTCATCCTTATTTCCCTGAGTTTGCAGTCACTCTGTTTTTGTCTTCCCAAGGTTTCACACGCAGTATTGTGGCTGTGTACAGCACCTGTATGCTCGTGGTTCTCTTGCGAGTCCAGTTAAACATCATTGGTGGTTACATCTACCTGGATAACGTCACGCTCGGCAAGAACGGCACAGTAAGTGTCTTGCTTTGTTTCAAAGGTAGGACTTGTACTTCCTTGGGAGGGAAAGGATTATTGGATGAGAGGAAAAGGGCATAGCTTAGCACTATTGAAATGAAAACAAGGGTCTTCATAGGAGTGGGGTATGTGGAAGCATTACAATATATTGGTGTCCTTTAATAGCATCTAAATTTGGATGATGTGATGATGCTGTTCCATACCTGAATACCAGAAATACTAGAGAATGCCTTTTGTTTGCATTTGTCTTGCTTAAAGAAGGCTGCTTTCTATTTAAATACCAACATGAAATTATTTCTTTGCCTTGTTTTTTTGTGAAATGGTAATATTGTGTGAATGATTCAAGATACGTAAGCAAAGGTATATATATTATTGGGTCTTCTTAGTTCACACATTAATTTCTCCTGTTAAATTTTTCTGATATTAAAGAAGAAAAATGTTGTCTTTGAAATTTCCACTGTTCGTTTTAATTCCAAAAGCTCATCTACCTAAATGTCTGGTGGGGACAAGCAAGGTAGAAGAGCTGTTTTTTGTTGATATAGTGTATCACTGCTCAATAAAAATAGATCACTCCCACAGTAAGCAAGTACCTTAGAGTGTAGAGAGTGGGTCCTGCAAATTGCTGGATGGCTCATTTAAAAATAATGGATAAAAGCTGATTAGTTCTCATCTGCCCTCCTGTGATAGCTCTTGCTGAGAGTCAAGGAACATCATGTCAAGGCAGGATAGAGAAAAGCTTTCAATAGGAAGGCCAGAGTGGACTGAGGTAGTGCTTCATTTTGTAAAACCTGAAAAAGCTGTTTTACAAGGGCAAGATGAGTTTGAACTAGAAACATGTTTCCTTTCTGTTAATTTCTCAATAGAGAAGTGGTTTGACAGGGCCAACTCTGAGGCATTCTGTTGGGACAGACTGGAATCCTGTCTTGGTTTCTGAAAGCTTCTTTCTAAATAAATTTTTATTAGGTTTCAGCATAAATAACTTACTCCACTAGATTAATTTCTGGTGTGGTGGAGGGTCTAGTTTCACCTGCAATGCAGGTTTTTAAGAAACTTTCCTTTAGGTGAATGAGAAGTGAAAGATCTTTCTATGCCACTGAAGATGGAAGAGAGATCTGTATAGGTTTGAAGAAAAGAGTGCCAGAAGACTTAAGGCAGATCCAGGCAGGAGGAGTCAGTACAAAATTGAAGAGAGTGTGGAGCAATCTGTTTGCTGAAGAATATTACAAAGACTAAGGAAATTATTTTTGAAACTATTTTTGCATTGTTCTCTACTGTTGACATGTTACAGAACTGTTGGGTTTTTTTTCTCCCACAGACACCACTAGCTCCCCCTGAAGTCCAGCAGCAATATTTATCAAGCATTCAGCACCTTTTAGGAGATGGTATGGTGCTTATTATGAGCTAACTACACTTACAAAATTCTGCTTTGTTTGGGACTTGGGAAAATCATTAGAATAATTTTGACTTTCTTCCTTTTAGGACTGACTGAGTTAATAACTATTGTTAAACAAGCTGTGCATAAAGTTTTTGGAAGGTAAGAGCCTGTATTTTTCTGTGGTTAGCTTTTAAAGTTTTATTGTGATGACTGTTCCCGAAATAAAGAGTTTTATGAGAATTGGGGGAAAATAAAGCAGGCATATTGACTTTTTCAAAACAATGCTTTTATTATAGCAGGCTATGTCTGCCAGTGCAAACCCACGTAGCTGATTAAGTCTTGTTACTTGTAAACATGTTATTGGTAGAAAGAGAAAGCAACATTGCTCATTTTGCAATCAACACTGTCATCTTTTTCCTTTCCAGTATTTCCCTTAAGCAGACCCTGTCTCTTCTGGAGCTGGAACAGAAACTTAAAGATATCAGGGAAGTAGTGGAACATAAAGATTTGGATCAGATTGCATCTTACTCTCCCTTATGTCATTATCTGATGCCAGATGAAGAAAACCCCTTGGCTAGCCAGGTACTTGGATCAGTTCCTTTCACCTATCTCTTTTCATTCTGCTTTTTTTTTTGGAGGTTTTTTTGGAGAAGGAAGGGCACATAACAATCCTCTAGCGTACTGTGGCATCTGTGTCTTTAATAAATGGCGAAGCCTCTTCTGTCATAAATCAAGTGTCCTTATCTCTTTAATCTTGGCACAGTTGTATTTTCTTCAGATTTGATAGAAAACAAGTGTCACTCTCAGAATAGCAGCTTTGTGCTCAGAAATGCAGCCCAGTTACTGCCTTTAGCCTGTGAAAGAAGCTGTGATACAGCACAGCTTAACTCAGCCCTAAGATAAATTGTGTCATCTGCACTTGTGTGCCAGCAATACTCATGGAGTGCTGAAGCATCTTGTCTGGTGCACAAGAGAATGGTGTGCTGAAGTCCTTTGATGCTTTGGACTGAAAAATGAACAGGAGTCAAGAGAAAAGTATGTCTAATCTCAGTTGCAACATTAATTTCTTAAATTTTGTGAAGGTGTTTGTCTCCATCCACACCCCAGGCCAGAGAAAACTCATTCTTCACTTGGTGTTACACTGGTGTAATGAGGAAACCTGGGCTTCAGCATGTGACTACATGCACTTACTACTTTATCTGATACGCTGGGTTGATTTCAGTATTGAAGATTAGAACTGGAAAAATTACTTCCTCAAATAGTCTGGTATTTTCTTCTAGTATTGTTTTTAGTTAAAAATTCTACAGTGACCATTTAAAACACAGTTTATAAAGAATCTGATTTACAACCGTATTTTCTTTTATATTTGACTTGTACATCTTGACTTAATTCCATGATACTCAACTTTTTCTATTTCTACTCCTATTCTTACAGTTGCTGATGGCACTTACTAATAGTGTCTGTCTTTGGTTTTTCTAGGCCTGTGGACTCACAGAAAGAGACATTGCTACAATTAAATTACTGAATGAAACTAGAGATATGCTAGAAAGGTATAGAGAAATATGCTGTATTCACATTAAACTCCTCCTCAAAACTATTGTTTATGTAAGGCAATTACTTTTATACAAAAAGCTGACAACTTTTCATTTGAGAAATGTGACCATTCTGCATTGAATTTTTATATTTATCAGTTGTAGACTGGGATTTTCAAAACTTGTGAGCTCTGAAACTTTTAAAGAAATAATGCTGCCTTAACAAGATACCAAGGATGTCTTTGGCAGTCAGACCTATTTTCTTTTTCTCACCTGCTCTGTAGTTATGTAGGGACAGAGGAGTACTTCTTTTCTGCTAAAACAGGGTAAATTGAGAGTAATTGTATTGGATTTACTTGCTTTGATGAAGTGAACACTGGTTTTGGCTTATTGGAATTCATTTTTAATGCATGGTTTTGAGGGTGGTTGTATGTGTCCTTTTACCAGAGAGCTGGTAAAAGTGAGGCTTCTATAATAAACATAGGATTTGAGGGAATTGAGGCAAATGTCAAACAATTCTTACAGTTTAGCTGCTAGGGATGTGGGGCACTTTAAAGCTAAGTCCTTTCTATGTTCTTAGTAAGAAATAGAAGTGAGGAATGCTTCAGGTTTATCTGAGTTTTAGTAATCTTAGGGTAGAGTTCAGGTTGTTGAGGGAGCTGGTGTTTCCTGAGGTGGCAATGCTAGTGGAATTTGTCTGGCTCACACATCACCCGTGAGGGGAGGCACACCTGTAGCACTGAATACTTGCAGGGCTTTTTAATTTGAAAAAAATTAAACCCAGGAATAAAGTCTTTTTTTCTATTATTCTTCTTTTCAGTCCAGACTTCAGTACAGTTTTGAGCACATGTTTAAATAGAGGATTCAGTCGACTGCTGGACAATATGGCAGAATTTTTTAGACCTACTGAAAAGGACCTTTCTCAAAACAGCTCTGTAAATAGGTAAATGTTTTCTTTTGTTGTGGTTCTCATGTCAGTAATGCTTTGGGTTCATAGTGAATTCCAAAAAGGCTCTTGATTTTCCCACCTTCTTGGACTTCTTGTGCTGGAAATATTATTCTGCTTCTTGTTCTTCAGGGATTGCTGTGTACTCCTCGCTTTGGCCAAGTAGGCAGCTAGGAGGATTCATGTTTTCTCTCACCCATGAACCCACTAGAATTAGATGAGGTTCTTTCCCACCATTACTCACAGACCTAGAAGGAGAGATCAGATGATCTGTACCTTCCACTTCGTGCCAGAACATGGTACAGGCAGAGTGCCTTTTGGGCTGGGGAGGGTTTACCCTCAGGTGGTGCCTTCTGACAGATGTGCTCAGTGAGGCTGTGGGAAGGAGAGCCCTCCCCTGCAGCCCCAGCCTCCACCAGCTACTGCGGCTCTCAAGGAAGGGGGGTGGTCATTGCCCTGATCCTCCAGTGACAGGGAGCCAAAGCAGCCATGGAGCTTTAGGTTTCACTGGCATGCAGATAAAATGAAGTAACATTCAGGATTCTCTACATCCTCCTAGAAGAATTTTTAAAAATAACTTTTATTTTGAAGTCAACTTTGGTTTTAAACAGCATGGTGAGAGCATTACAAATCCAAAAGCTGAGTTCAAATCCTTGAAATATTATTTCTAAAATATTAAAATTAAAACCTGGAATGATGTCTGGGTTTATGTATGTTTATTTTAGTAACTATTTGCTTTCAGAGAGTTATTTTTTAATTTAAAGATATACTATTTACATCACTTAAAATACTCCAAAGTCTGTATTTAGGCTATCTGCTTAAGCCTGGTTTAGCTTGAAATAGCATGAAATTGTAGACAGGTGCTTCTATGACCTGTCTACTTACATACACAGGTAAAGACTCTGACTAAACCATAATTCTCTTGCATATGAAGCAAGTGTGAAGCTGTGCAACAAGAACATGAACTGTAATTGAATTGGTACTTTTCTATATTAAAGGAAAGCCTTGATATGGAGAAAAAAAACCTTCATCCATACATTTTAATTTGTGGTCTTTAGTCTTTCAATTCTTACTTTTTAAGTGGTAATTACTTAGAATTCTATAATCACAGTTTAGTGACTTCATCTGTGTCAGAGCAGGTCAATATTTTTTTGTTTTTTCTAGTCTTTCCAGTGTCAGTCTTCCTTTAGCCAAGATAATTCCAATAATAAATGGACAGATCCACTCAGTATGCAGTGAAACACCCAGTCACTTTGTTCAGGTAAGAATCTGCCTTATTTATAATATCCCAAATAAAATCTTGAAATTAATGTTGTATATTTCTTTTTAATAATTTACCTGTTTAATTTCAGTGCCTTTAAAAAATAAATTGAAAACAATTGCCATAACAAATTTTTTGTCAGCTTGCATGTTCCAAGAGTACACTGCTTTTCTAGAACTTCTTTCTTCTGCTGAACTGTGTAGAAACACAGACTTCTTGTCTTGCCTTGGTTCTACTTGCAGGTCTGCTCCTAAACCTTTCTAAAGCAAGAAGTTTGAGTGGTGCCTGTGGGAGTGCCAGATACTTTTCTTAGGAATTCTACAGCACAGGCAGAATAGTGGGGAATGTGTTTGATTAAAGAAGTTTATTTTATACCTTTCTTCTAGGACCTGTTGATGATGGAACAAGTGAAAGATTTTGCTGCTAATGTTTATGAAGCTTTTAGTACCCCTCAGCAACTAGAGAAATGACCTGCAGATTTTTACAAATGGATGGTATATTTATAACAAATCCCTGGCGACTACTGATGAGACTTGGATTAATTTTATAATGGTGTAGGAGTGGCAGACCAGCAGAAAGAGCACTCTGAGGAAAGTGGGAGTGAGCCCATATTTTCTTCTAACTGAATTATGTTTCACCCATTAAAAATATTATTGTTGAAAGAAACACTGTAAGTGAAGACTTTTTATTTAAAAAGTGGTTAAACTCTTCTGTAATCCTTTGGGTTATTTTTATTGCATCTATAAGGCATCTGGTGGGAGTATTACAGCAGGTTACTAAAAAAACAATTTTTTTGCCTGGGGTGTGTAAGTTTTGGGAAGAACTAATGATAGTGATCTAAGAATAGCACAGATCAGCACAATTGAAGTAATGCTTTTTTCTTCTTCTTCCCCCAGATTTTTCTTTCTACAAAGTAAATATTTTTCTCCTTAACTTTACAAATCTTGTTCCAAAGTCTCTCATTCTTCAGAAAGCCCTTGCCAATGGATGCATGTTCCCCTTGAACAAGCTGGGGGTCTGCTCTCTCTGTTACATAATACTAAAGGAATGTGTTTTTTTAGACATTCTCTTGTTTATGCTGTTCAAACAGCTACACTGTACACATTACCTTGTAAATATTTTATCTTAATTTGTATTAATTTGGAGCCCAATTGTCTGTATTGTAATAAAATATTTTAATGTATAATTTGTGTGTGTATTAACATTGCTAGCAGGGAAGGGAATAACCTGACCTGGCCAATCACTCAAATTCCTGACAGAGTTGAAAGAAAAAATTTTAACTTATACACTACTAATTATGCACTCAACAAACATTACTCAGGGAAAATAAACCTTCATTCTTTACACTGAAATAAAAATAATTCATGCTTTTTGTTGTCCTTTATCTCCTCCTCTTTGCAAGTTTCACCTTGTGTCCCTATAAATCATGACACATGACGAGTTTGGAAATTTTTCAAGTTGTCTCTTTGCCAAAGTTGAAGATCCCTAGCAACTCCTGATTACTTCTCTTTTTTCAAGAGTTACTTGAAGTTATACTTCACTGAAGTGTATGTTTTGTTTAATAGTCCACGGCAGGCACTCTGGTGACTGTGTATAAACAAAGACTGTAAACAAGAGGTGTTTTACCCATGTAAAATTATACAAAATACAAAAACCCAACACTCTCCCAGTTTGCCTGTGTCCCAGTAATGGATGGAGTTACTCAAGAATAGGAACATGTAAAACTCATGACTTCCATGAGGAGAAATGGTGATGTACATATGCATTGCCTGTATGCATTTATGATTAATTCCTAACCCTTACAGGCCTGTTCTTGCAGACATTACCCTACTCAGCTGAAACTGCCAGCTAGCACTAAAAAAGTATATTCTTTTCTCTAAAACTGTCAGATTTTACTGTGTAGTGTTGTGGAAGGTAAATTTCTTGCATTAAAGAGGGTGTACAACTGACTTATGTGCATTTGAACACTGGCTTGAGCTTTATTCTTTCTTTTGTCTCTAGAAGTCTAGTGCCTGTTTCCCCCCTACCACATTCTTCACATAACTTGGCCAGAATCTGACTAAACCAAGCCTAGAGGTCAAGGTAGCTGCTCAATATTTCACACAAACTCAGAGAAACAAACTGTGTGCAGAGAATCAGTTACCTAGTGCTAAATTTTGTGAGGTTTGTTCCATTTCATCCTTTAGTAAAAGCCCACCTCTCATAGAAAAAGTGAATTTATTGGTCTTTCTCAATAAACAAGTTTAAAACCAATTATAAGAAAGAGCAAAACATGAACAGTCCCTGCTAGCCAGGGCTCCGGCAGAGTATGGGTCAGTTTACATCAGTCAGTTGTAAAGTCCAGCCCCACTGACATGGCAGTTGCTGAGGAGTCAGTTGAGGTAGAGCAATAACCATTCCCTTTTCTCCCAGGGCAACCCATTTCAGCAGTTCCTTGTACCCAGCCAGCTTCACCTATAATAGAAATACACACTAGAGTTAGAACAGCGCCTTTTCAAAGTACACATAAGTGCAATATTGACAAAATCAATATTGATCCATAGCTACCTTACTCACCAAGTATCCTTAAATGCCACTTACCAACCAAATGAGTAATAATTATCAAAGGAAAACATTTGCAAGTAGATATGCAAGCAAAAAAGCTACTCATATTGTGAAGTACTTAGGGCTGTAGAAGGTACATAAACACATTTTGGAAGTGGGATATAGGTCTAAACAGGGATCTAGGAGCCAGAGTACAGAGGTGGCTGTTTGCAGCCCCTGTTTCCAAACTGCCTGCTTCCCAACGTGAAACTTGTGGACTTGAATGAGCATGACTGTTAGAATGCACCCAGGTATCTCAGAGAAAGCTGATCTGAAGAACTAAAAACCACAAACAGGTTGATGTCATTTATACCAGCTGGTGACCTGCTGGAGCAGCTGCAGACCAGTCTCTGCTGCTGAGGAACAGTACTTTCCAGTGCACACAGAGTCTAGCTGCCCCCACCCCAAAATTCCAGAGGCATCTCCATCACTTCTGAAATTACTCTTTCTCTCCTATCATGGAGCTGTCTTGGTACCAGTCAGACTTCTTTCATATGGAACTAGACCAGAAAGGCAGTCCAAAAATACTTCTAATGCATTTCAGCAGCTAATGGACATGCAGTGCATGAGACCAGAGCAGAGCTAAGCCAAAGTGAATCTCCTTTTAAATGCACAGAGTTGATACCAACTTCTGCTTCCACTGGGTTACTTGCTACTTGCCAGTGCAGGTGTGGCATCACTGTCCTCAGCTTCTGATCTCCTCTTGGTATAACATGCACACCTAGGGTCACACTGATTGCTCTTCAGCCTCCCTGGGCAACAAAAACCTCTGTGTTCGTTCCCTTCCTGCAAGGCTTTGACTTCAAACAACTGCACCACTACAGCAACTCCAGTATCACCAAAGTCATGAGGACAGCTACTTTTAAAGAAAAGTCAAGCTGAATTAGGAGTCTACACAGGAAACAGGAGAGGTGGCACAGTTTTTTCCCCTGCTTCTTGGCCTCTTTGTGATTCTTAGTTTGCAAGCTAAAACATATCCCAGCAACATCTCAGTCTAACTTTGTTTGTTGGAGAAGAAACATCCCAGTGGGAGGACTATGACAAGGAGGTCCCAGAAAGAAAACAAACATTTTGCTGGGTCTCTTCCAAAGTTCTCTTGTCCTCAGAGCTATGCATTCCCAAAGATGCCAGAAACTTAAATAAACAAGATGGAATATGACACATCCTAGAAGGAAGGGAGGGGTGTGTGCATGCACTCTTTTACCTGTGTTGCTGCAAGCTTAGGCTGTGGCTCACCAAGTTCCAGAATCCCAGAGACTGGCCAGTTAAGGAAGATAGCATTGACTTTCCCTTCTTCAGGGCTGAAAGTGTACCTGATTGGAAATGGGAAAAGGCATGTCAGCTTTTCCTTGTAAAGTTTTAGAAGTGATACATAAGAGTATGAAAAATGGATTAGAAAAGTTAGGATTAATTCTGAAACATAGCCACCATGTCAGATGAATTATGCCTTTTAATAATGTACTGTTCCTTGAATATTTCTTTCAACAAACTAGAGGTAATGAAAACTATTAAAGAACTGAATTCAGAGGTAAACATCTGTAGTAACTTTAGTACACTGTAACAACTCAGCCATATAGGAAGGGGATACTTGCAGGACAGGGAATCAATATATAATTGTAGGTTTTATTCAGAAAAACATGGTAATTCCCATTTATACACTAACATGCAGACTAAAAGAATTTAAAAATAGTATGAGGGACAGAGTTTCCACCTTGCATAGCTAGTTTTTAAAAATACTATTTTCATCAGTATGCCATTGGAAATCTTGTGGCATACCCCTGAAACACTCCTCCTTCCTTCATTTAATTACAGTTTTTTATTGCTCTTGAAAGGGATTTTACTAAACAGTCAACAGCTCAGCATCTCCAGGCTAAAGCCAGATGGCCAAATCTTACTAGGAAAGGGAGTAAAAACACCCACTGAGACAAAAGGGTCAAGACCAGAGCCCTGATGGATCATGAAGGTGTTAGAAAAGCTACAAATAACAAGGGCAGAGGGGAGGCCAGAGACTGGCTGTATTTAGCAACCAAATAATTGCTATTATCTTCCCACTTTCTTTCTAAACATCAAGTGATATTGAGTATTCCTTTGTTCAGATAAACACTTCATAACAATCTTGTATTTTCAGATATTTTTTTTCATCAAGAAGCAAAAGATCACCAAAGAAATGCTTGCAGCTTTCCTTTCAGCCTCAGCATCATCCCAAAACTAGTCTCTACCTACAGCTTTATACACATTTTAGATGCAGTTACTTACACTACCAAAGGCATTAATTTCTTCACCACGTACAAACCAAGATGGTGATTTCTGTAGCATCAAGTCATTAGGGATTTCAAAGCTTCACATAACATTGGTGCTGCTTTCCAGAGCCTGCATTTTGGTTCAGCAGACTTACCAGACTCCAGGTGTGACTGTGTCGTTCTGTGCTCTCCATGGTTTTGTTCCATAGATGGCCTCTCCATTAACCTTCAGCCAAGCTCCCACCTGCCTCAGGCGCTCCTCAAACACAACAGCGATGCGACCATCATGAGTGGGCCCAATATTCATCAGGAGATTTCCTCCACAAGACACCGTTTCTGCAAGTTCCTGAAGTGTTTTAAACACACAGAGCATATGGTTATGAGTAATGAAATCACATATTTGAAGTTCTTTTGAAGTCTGCTGCTTTAGAATGATGAACCAAATGAGTTATGCTACTGCTGCATGCTGAGACTTTGGGGTTCATCCCAAAAGTTAATACAAAATTTAAGCTCCCATAAAACAAAGCTCTGTTGTCAATTTTTACATTTGAAAACAGCCCCAAATACCTTCTTGCATCAAAATGTCTCCCTGAATCTACATGAGAATCAGATCCCGAAACTCCTTATCATTTCAACTTCTGCAGGAATGTCATGAGGATTTTACCAATAGGACAGATGATTTCTATGCAGCAGAGTAGAATAAGGCAAATAATTGCTACTTCATCTTTACTGAATCTTTGAAAAGCAACTTCCTCCTTCCTCCTGTTTGATGCTTTTCCTATTTTACAGAAACATCTGTAAAACACAAGGAAGCCTCCTACAAAGTCTATGAAATTTATGTTCACATCCACACTGCCCTCCATAGATCACCGACTGCTGGAGACAAGCTGCTGAACTAATTCAAATCTTCTGCCTCTGAAAAGAGGTTACTTCAAATTGAAATGGGCTTTTGCAAGGACAGCACTAGAAACAGATTTGGATTAAGCAACAACAACAATCAATCTTTCCCTCACTAGCTGAATTTTGCAATTAAATGCATTATTCTGAAAGACTGATCAGTCTTCCTTTCATTCAGGTGTCCTAAGCTTCAAATTCTTTTTAATACCTCAGACTAGTCAGGGAATCAATGTTCTACCACCACCAGTTGTCGGCTTCTGGTAGTGTTTGCCTCTATGTTTGCAAGGAAAATTTCTCGCTACAAAGTAAAACTACTGCTGAGTCACAAACTGTTTCTATCTGTAAAGGGGAAAAGATGTAGCCTTCCAGCAGGAGCTCCTAAACAAGAGCTGTGAAACTGCACCTGCTTGCTTCTCATCAGCTCGCAAATGCAGTTTCCAGAAAAACTTAGTAGAAAAGGTAATGATGAGACTGTTCGGATCAGTCCTTGGCCAGTTACTCAAAGGGGAAATGGCTTCTAAGAAACTGACTGAATTTTTACTAGAAATTCATTCTATAGAAACAACTAAGAGAAAGATTAAGAATTACATGGATTTTCCATCCTGCCAGCGTTAGGCTGGAAATTAACGAAGTGATTTCTTATTATTTCACGGATTCACTGTTGAATTAAATTCACCTTATTCATAAAAATAGATACATAATCAAGCTGTTAAACAGCACAGTATAAGAATCAGGAGAGAGAATGGGGAGCGGCCCACGGTACCTTCACCAAGTCCTCGATGGCGAGGTAGTCGGGGAGCTGCGCGTCCCTGCGGTAGCCCCAGGAGCTGCGGTCGATGGTCATGCAGTTCTCCCACTTGTGGGGCAGGAGGTGCCCCGGGTTGTAGCGGTCACTGCACGTGTAGAAGCCGCCATGGGCACAGATGCTGCCAGCTCCCCAGCGGTCATTGGTCACTACTGTGTCCCGGACTGGGCTGGGAACAGAGGAGTTTTATTATTTTTCTTCTATAAAATGCAGTCACAGCCAGCGTAATCCCTTCCCACACACATCCCTCCCAGGAACTAACATTCTGGATGACTTCTGTACTGTTAATTTATTACAATAAGATTAAGTACAATGTCAGAAATTCTACTCTCATGCTTTGCTAATAAAAGGTCCAGATCAGAATTTCTTAGAGAAATAAGCTCCAGACTTTTACAGGAGCTCTGCCAGAAATCACTCTGCATTTCATATCCACTGCCAGATGTTCAGTCTGTGATGACAACAATGTTCCCATATTCTCAAATTATCCTGCTATCCTGTGTTTCTGTGCAACAGCAAATACTTAGGGAAGACTATGATTAAGCAGAATAGCCGATACCATCTTAAATGATTAATTTGTAAATGTGTTTAAAAAATACAAAACAGTCTTTTTCTAAAGCCAGCTTTGATAGTTCTAGGGAAGATCTGGACTCTGTATTTCAGGAGAATTAATATTTTGTTAAGTCCTCTGAATCAGAGGTAGCAGGTTCCACAAAACAGACAGAAAATTAAACAACCTAGACACAGAGCAGAATTTCAGATAAGGAGCTAAACCAGCATCATTATGTACCTGTCATTATACAGCCAAGCCAAGAAACCAGTGCTGTTCCAGTAAGAATCTGGAGCATTTCCATCCCCATCAGACCAAATTATTTCTGGCTGGTACTTAGTCACAATTTCATAGAGTTCTGGTAATGATTTACTGGTTGGAAACTTTCTTGTCTTAAAGGCATTGGTGGCATCCTCAAGGAAGAGAGGATTGAACCATTCAAACAGGGAATGGTATAACCCAAAATGCAAGTCAGTCCTGCTTCTAACAGATGTTGCTAGTTCAGCAACAAGATCTCGCTTTGGTCCCACATCAACAGCATTCCAGTTCCAAGAATATTTGGACCCCCACAAAGTAAAGCCTAAAAAGAGAAAAATTAGAGAGTAAGAAAGAAAAGAAGAAGAGAGGACATTACAGTTCTTCTTTCTGGAAAATGGTTGGAAGTGTTGCAAAAAAATAAAATAATAAAAATTGTATATGTAATAATATTGTTGTCATGGTATAAAGTGTGCCTATAAGTGCTTTATGCACAATGGTGGTGGTTTTAACATCAGAACACCATGCATTTTTTTAATACATACGAATATATATTTATATTTTCCAGTTCTGCACTGCTTAGGATAATTACTCCTTCTCTTTAATTATTCAGCCTATTCATATGTCCCAATTAAATTAACTAAATGACTCTTAAGGCCCCTTCCAAAACAAGGCATTCTCTAACTCTACAACTCCAAAATTAGCCAAAAATACAGCAGCTTTTGAGTCATCTACATCAAATGTGAACTGTAAATACACAATCAGCAAGTGGAAGACAGAATTGTTTCTCAGCTGCAGAAAGCCCAAGCTATCATTTGCATTCAAAGACTATTCTCCTCTTTTCTGTTTCCATCTTATGCAAATGTTCACTTTTTGTTTGACTTGATATTTATAACAGCTCAATCAACTACTCTGTACATGTATAAGGAGAGGGCAAAAACTCCTGAAACAGCTTTTAAAACATCAATCTTAAATATCAGGAGGGATTTGACCTTTCAGACATCCACCAGTCCAGCACAAGCACTTACAAATACTACTGCACTGCAGACTCAGACCACTGCCAGAGGAGTTCCACTCTCACCTTCTAATCCCTTTATACTCACTGTCTAATAAATAGTGCTATTTTTGTGAACTGAATACATGCAATTGTACTGACTAAACATCCTTAAAAATCATGCACAAGGCTATTGGACAGACTAAATGAATCCTGGTTCTTTTAAAGTCACTGGGAAATTCCCCACAAGTATCATTAAGATCAAGAATTACATGAGTCAGAGCTGAGATTAAAACTGACACATCACAAGTTGCCAGCCTTGAACCCACATCTCACAAAGACCAACAACATTTATTAGATATATTGTAGTATATAATATTTTTGCTACGGTATTTCCTTCCAGAAGCTTTCTTTTCATTTACTTTTCTCTGCAAAGCATCTTACAATTACAGTGCTAAAAACCTGTGCCTGTAAAGTTACAGATCTGGTTCAAGGTTTTGCCTTCTGTGCACTACATCCGGAAGAACTATATCTTCCTAAATCTGAAGTTGACTCCTGGAACATGTTCCTAAATTCCTTGTAGAAACCAAGGGAGTTTGTTAACTGCCTGCTCACAGCAACTCTCCAAATGTTAAACAGTGCAGAACTCACTTTTATGGTTCCTTCAGCAATAAATTGCACAGAAATAAAAAATAAATTATGGCCACTGCAGGAAGCTCAGCAGCCACCATCACTTCAGACTGTCTTACCTATGGCAAGAGAACAGTGGCACAATCTATTGCTCCTCCTATGCAAACTCCATGGTCACAGCTTTTGTATAAGAGTCAGAAAAACACCTGCACATTTCTTGGGTGGTTTTTGTTTCCTCTTTGGCTGTAGTGGGGCAGGTAAGCCTGCCTGGCTTTCTCTGTCTCTTAGAAGGCAGGAAAGTCACCCACTTTTTTCATCTGTTGACAGAAATGCAGCAATTACTAAGATTCAGAAAGCTTCCACTTACCCTCATGATGTTTTGAAGTTAAGACAACATATTTTGCCCCTGAAGCCTTCAGAATATCTGCCCACTGGTTGGCATCAAAGAATTCTGCTGTAAACAGAGGACCAAAATCTTCATAGCTGAAGCCAGGCGGGTAATTCGTGTCCATAAATTTCACATAGGGCTCTCTCTTTTCCTTCTGCCAGTACCACCTACAAAATACAGAACAAAGCATGTCTGCTGATGTATTTTTAGAGTATTTTTGTAAAAGAGAATTGAAATCATCAGCTCCTATTTAACATTGAGAGGCATTGGAGCTATATGACACTGGCAATAAGACAAAATTGCTTCAGAAGAATATCGATTAGCAAAGATTTCCTTTTTTTTTATCTTATTTGTCCATGTTCTACATCTTTGCACTTCACTTTGGAAAGGTCTCAGGATTGCATTTGAAGCAATGAAAAAAGCAGCTACACTTTGAGAATGGAAAAATGACAGTCTTGGTCAATACTCAAATCTCAAAACTGTACTACAGACCACAGACAGTCTGTGTAAGCAGCTCAGGTGACAAAAGAAATGCTTTTCTCCTGGACTTGCATGATTCAGCTCCTCAAGTCTCACAGCTCAGCCATCAGGCATCTCTGCTCTGCCCTGACATTACAATCCCTGCTACCCACAAACATGGGGAATCATCAACTTTACCTCTCTGACACTCCCGAGTCCTCTACATAACTGCAGCTGAGTGACACAATGTGCACAGGGTCAGAGAGAGCTGTGACCAGGTCACTGCAGCCTCTGCACACCCAAGGCTTGCAAGCAAAGGCATCCTGCTAGAAGAAGGCATGCCCTCCAACCAAAACTTACAAATGCGCCTCTGTCACCTTTCTATGAACAAAACCAAGCAGCAAAAATCCTCTTGTCAAATTTAGGCATATATGAAAACAGATTGTAAGTGGAGGAATAAAACAGGCCAGAATTTGAATGTTTGAAACTAGTTTCTCTCTCCTGTCCTGAGCTGGACTCTGACCTCAGTTCTCTAAGACCGTAGTGTGAATATTGTTGTAACCTTCCAAAAAACACTTCAGCATAAACCAACACAATCTCTGGCAGCCAACAGGGAAAAAACCTTGGAAGAAAGAGGCTGAGACAGCTTTCCTCATTCAAAGAGCCAGGGCCAGAGGAAACAACAACAATAAAGCAAAATAAACAAATTTTTAAAATAAAAACAAACAACCCCTCCTCTGATTTCAAAGTAAGTAATTTCTTAAAAAGTAACAGCCTTTCTTATCTCCCATAGTCACATGGTTTGCCAACACGAACACTTCCATACTGACACGATTAGATTCCAGAAGCATCCTTACCAAGGCTGTGAAGCTCTGAGGGAGGGTACACAGGATGGGTGACAATAGTTTATGACCTTCCATTTGAAGCTGCTAATACAGGACCTCAGTCATCTGACTGCACATGCTGTCAGAAGGCCCTGAAGCAGCTCTATACCCACATCTGCCATGGGATAGGAGATTACAGGAATATAAAAAGCAATTAGTTTTGGGGTCAAAAACCAAATGCTCGATCCTCAGTATGTATACCACTATCACAGTACAGCACTGAGTGAGGTTTGAATTCAAACCTAGTTCTGTCCCACACCTCTAAAAGCAATTTATTAGTAAATGTAGTCTCCATTAAAAACCTGCTGAAATGCTTGAACTTAATTCTGAAGAAAACAGGTGTCAGAGCGCATTGGTTTGATTAGATACATATTGGTTTGTTTTGCAAATACTGTAATTATGGTTCACCATAGCTCTGCCACCCTTATTTTCATATTGTAAATAATTATGTGTCCCATTTGAAGTCTCACAGGAAGTACTTGGTAGAGCATGGAAAGGTGACAGCAAAACATGCTTCAGCCAAAGGGCCTGAACCAGTGAAAACTCACAGAACAAAGATTTCATTGAGCCGCTGAATTAAAATTACCTGAAGGATCAGAGCCTTAGGTTCTTGAATAATAGTAATAACGGCCAAAAAAAAAGAAAAAAGAAAAGAAAGAAAACACAAAACGTGCACAGAAAAACAGCAAGGCTGCTTGCCAAGTATAGGCAGCCATGGGCTCTTGCACTCAAGCAGTGGTACAAGGCTGCTCCAGAGGCTGGGAGATCCCAAACGCCTGTTCCCACAAGGGAGAATCCCTTCATCCATCCCTTCTTGGTGGTTCTGGAGGGGTCTCTCGGCCACTCTCTCGATCAACCACTTCTGTGCTGCAAAGCACTTCTCTCAGCTCTACCAGCCCTCTGCTTAATTTACTTAATTCACTTCAGCCAAGGTATTCAGGAGTTTTGGGGCTGGGCAGACAGGTGCTCACACACACCAGAAGCACTTTAAACTCCATTTCCTCTGCAAACGGCGCCATAGAGTCTGTGCCCTCGGGTGGGCACAGAGCCCTTCCCACACACCTGAGCCCCACGGTCAGCCTGCAGAGGGGCTCCGACCCAAACCACGGCTGTACGGGCGGCTACCACACCATGCTCGC